>JAPYZC010004178.1:0-12293 GCA_030522665.1 Ichneumoninae sp. A BG-2022a
AAGACTTTTCAAAAAAAAAAAAAAAAAAAAAAGAACGTCAGTTTCGTAGCCAGAGATATTGACGCACGAGTTCGGGACCGCGTGGTCTCACGGAGCGGAGAAAGAGCTTGGTTAGTGGTTGTGTATGGCGTGCGGTGCGGTGCGCGAGTGAGTTTGCCGCGTCTGGGTATATCGCGAGTTCGCGCGCTTGCGCTCCTTCGGCCACCGCCGCTCCGCTGATGCCTTGCCTTGATGAACGTGTCGCGTCCACCGCGGGCCCCGTTCCTCTACCTCTTCCTTGCTCGGAAGCCCATTTTTCGAAATCGCTCGCAAATCGGAGCGCCGCATCCTCGAACGGCGACTCTTATCGCTCCGACTGAATGTCAAAATTTTTAGCACCACACTAACAACGATCGCGCGCGTATGCTCAAATCTGGGTATTTGGTTTGTTTATTTTTTTTTACTTTTTATAGATTAAGTGTTATTTTCTAAGAAACACAGTATTGGAGCAAGTGAAGGTGATGCGATCACCAGTAATATCTTTTAACGTAACAAATATCTTTTAACGTTTGCACAGTTTTTGGTATATGTGGATACAATATGATTGCATCGAAAATTATATGATTGTATGTGCAAGGGTCAGTACGATATACCACGTGGCGACTTCTCCTGCAATCTCCGGGTGATATGGCAAGCAAAACCGCTTTCTTTTTGGTTTGGCGCCGAAACACACTGATAAAAAAATACGGTTGAATCAGCTAATATTCGGGCAGGGACGTTCAAATAAATATTTACTTGGTCGAACAAAATATTTTAATGACTCAACAATATTTTGGTGGAATCACCCAATAAATTGTTGAACATCTTAGTTGATTCAACCGTATTTTTTATCAGTGCACTTGACGGAGGCAATTATTGTCTTTTTGGTAGTTTATGTAGTTCGTGTAGTTCGCGTAGACAAGAAAAAATAGAGACAATATAAATTATACTAAGATATATTTTGAGCGGTCCCTCTATGCTTCTCTGGGCCTAATCGCCTACCATTATTGTATATTGTGTATTTATTATATATTTGGTGTATTTTCTTGGTGCAACAAATGTTTCTTTCAATCGACAAATTTTTTATAAATTCAAGTAAATAATCATTTAAAATTATTAACGACACTTAAGTTAATCAAAAATAAGGCACTCACACGCACCTATGAAAAAAATGTATATATATTTATAAAAATATAAAATCAAAACCTCCTCACCATCCATAAGCTTAACAAATGCCGCACTGGATACCAAAGATTACCTTGGGCTGAATGACCTCGGTCGATGGCCCATTGACATTATATGTATCCCATATCGTTTGTAACTGTCCCATCACCATCATTGTAAACACCATTAATACGTCAATAAATACATTTACCACTATTACTACTACTAATCGTTTAACAAAACAAACAGATAACAGCTTTGGACGTATATGACCGTGAGTTTTGATTAATCCAAGCAATTTTTTTTCTCAATGTACGACAGTCGATCAGAGAGCATTTTTTAAGCGACAAGAATACATATAGAAAAAGCGTGTTTTTTTGGCTACGGATTTTTTGAAGAGGGACGTTTTGGGAAGTAAAAGATGAAACGGGAAGCAGAACGAAAAAGAACTGGTCGATTTTCTTCCTCCGATCTTGCGGTGGTACTGCGAGATTTCCGAGCGAGATTCGAGCCACGTTTCTTACAGCACTCGATCTCAGAGTGTACACTGAGATGAAGAAATGGTTGGATTAACCAAGCCACGGTGACGTACGTTGGAAGGAGTAATTTGGTTGGTGCAACAAAAATGTTTGTTTCAATCAACATAACTTAAATCGACTGAAGCGGATAATCATTTAACAAATCGTCAGCGCAACTTTCGATCGGCCGAACCACTTTTTTTCCGTATATACAGGTGAAATTTCAGACTTCGGTGAACAACTTCGAAATTTTCTCGGTCTCGGTACCGAACACCTCGATCGCGCAACTTCAACGTTCGGGCAGTCAAGACTTCCCAACTTCAAAAAAAAAAAGAAAAAAAAAATGTACAGACAATCTTGTCCACTTCGAACGTTTCTTGATCTTGCCGCAACATTCGGTCGTACAGCAATCGAGTGCAATCGAGAGGGAGACGGTGAATGGAGTTTCGGTCATGCAAGCTATGGAAAACGTAGACGACGAGAGAGAAGAGAGCCGACGAGTCTCGCTGTCGTTCGGTCCGCCAATTGGCACGCTTGACCCGTCATTAGGATCAAGGATTCCCGTCTAGCGGAGCAAATTCTACTGTACCGTTGTGGGGGGGGGGGGGGAAGTCGGGGTGTTACCGACGGGTCTTTGTTACTACAGAAACCGTCGTCTCCCAGCTCGATCGCCCTTGCAGTGTGTGTCTAAACCGTTCTGATATACTGGCTGTACTATATCGACCGCGAGGAATCAAAAGGGCGTAGACTATAAGACGAGGTACGCAGGTTACGTCCGTTTGATAGTGGGGCGTCGATACAGCGCGACTGCACGGGGTAGCTAACGTCAAGCTTGCCCGCGAAACGCTGGGCGGACTCGTGTCAAGCTGCACCGCAACCCAACCACTATCGCAACTCGGCTAGTTCGAGCTCTCCGTGTTCTCGCGTACTTTACAAGACCGGGCTAAATTTATGGCTGACGGACGGGACCGAGACGACGGAGGCGATCCGGTCTCGCGAGTTCGCCAAGGCTGTTCCTTGTCTGCGTCGTCGAAAATGTATATCGGTGCGAAGTAAAAGTCAAAAGGCCATTTACGTTTTAGGAACATCTCTCCGTTCCGAGAGACACCCTGGCGGAGATTCGAGAGCCGCGCGTCGGGTCCTGATGAAGCCTCTCCCGGACCTTGTCAGGTCCCTTATAACGCTTCAAAATTTCTCGTAAGGCTCCAGAGTAGAAATTTTCGAGCGTTACATCGGGCCCTAATAGGGTCCTGATAAGGCCTTATCAGACCTTTGTCAGGCCCTTATCAGGCCTTCTCAGGACCTTATCAGGGCCCGATGAAACGTGTGAAAGTATCTACTCGGGCTGTGGCAATCGCATCGACGCAAAGATCTTGGGTCGTTTGGATCTAGGAGAGAGAACCGAAGAGTGGGAATTGAAATACGTCATTCAATTGCAACGATGTAAGTGTTGTTTTTATCAATTTACTTAATAGCCCGCCTCGAAGTGGTCGAAAATTTATACCGGTCGAAGAAAAGCCAAAAGGCCACACTCTAAAGATAAATTGTAAAAATAAATTACTTTAACTGAACGTTAATGCACTTTTGTGTAAAATTGAAAGATCAAATATAAAAATTACAGATCGTTGGCCTAAAGTTTACAAAAATTAGCATGAACAATAAAAATTGTAACGTACGTGTGTTAGAAATTTCAGAAACAGTTTAATGTTATTTTCATGAATTGTCAAAAAAAAAAAAAAAAAAAACGCTTACAGTGCATTTATCTTTGAGGAACATCTCTCCGTTCCGAGGTACAACCCGGCAGGTATTTGAGAGCAATAGATCGGGTCCTGATGAGACCTTTGCAGAACCTTGTCAGGCCCCGATGAAACGCTCCAAATTTTTTTGGTAGGTCTGTCGCAACCGCATCGTCGCGAAGAAGATGCCGACTTGTTTGGATCGAGGAAAGAGGACCGCGAGTGGGAATTGAAGTGCTTCATCGACTTGCAACAAAATAATTGTTCTTTTCATCAATTCACTTGACAGTCCCGCGCCCGACACCTCGAGGCTTGATGCGTATCCGAGCGAGCGTCACAGCGCAGCACGTGTACGCGGAACATCGAGAGTCAACGTGCGGGTCTCATTCGCGCTCGAGTTGCGTGGCTCTCAACGACGCGGTCGAGATTTCCTTTCCCTCCTCCGACCCGCGACGAATTAATCGCCGATCGTACGAGAATCAACGAGACCCGATTGGACAGCCGATAAATCAGCCATGAAAAAGTTCACAGCCAATTCAGTTCCCGATGACAAGACCACGGGTGTCGAATCGGACGTCTTCGCGACACGATGACTGTCGCGCGTCGAAACGCAGAGGAACAGGTGTCGCGCGCCTGCGTAAGGAGTCACGTATCGCAGGTGAACGGAGGTGAACAGCTAACAGCTATACCATATACGAAGGCTAGAGTAGAATACGAAAGTGGTAGGGGAGAGACGTCGAGAACTCGTCTGGGCTAGCGGTAAAGTCGAGGGCCTATCCCAACGTAAGCGACAGCGAGAGTAGACGAAAACCTGCTGAGGTAACACAGCGAGCTCTTGAGCCCGCCAGGTATTGGGCGGTGATGGAAGAGCTCGTCTTTTCACTCTCGTCTTCGTTCTCTTCTTTCTTCTTTATTTCTTTTTCTTGCTCTTGGTTTCCTACCGAGTGAGTTCGGTTAAACTGGTCCTCTTCGTGGTCCTCCAGCGGTTTGAGACTTTTTTCACTTTGCTGTTAATCTTACACCGTCAGAATGGTCGGCCCTCTCGTTTTCCTTCGGACTCTTCCGGCTCCTTTGGTCGCGGAACCGACCTCAAACTGGTTCTTCGTTCCGAATATACTCGGACGTCCTTCCTTTGTTAGAGTCGGTCGGTCGGGAAAGTACACTGCGGGGGCGAAAAGACAGCAGGGAAACGTATCGATAACCAGGGCTGGATGGAGTGTGCGAGTTGTGTGTAATCGACCTTTCCGCCGCATGTCCATGAAGCAACCGTACGGACACCTGTTACCAGCGCCAGCCGCGCCTTCCGGACTCGCAAGACCCGCGGTTTTCACCCCCCAAGTGGGCTTGCCAAGAATTCATGGATGTTGGTACGTGACCTTTCCGCTCAGCGTATCGTCACGTGTCAATATTTAATTGTATTTTTTTCAATTTTATGGCGACATGTATCGTAAAACTTTGACTATCTTGAAAATAGAAATAAAAAACATTCACGCAATGGAATAAAAGCGAATGGTAAAAATAATGATTTTTTCTTTAAGCAACTCGTCTCTCCGGCGCCTGCTGCGTACACTGAGAAAACATTACATAGTAAAATCAACAATACTGACTTTATACCATAAAAAATAGTTCCCAGGGGGAACGTTTACATTTTATAGTTACGACAGTGACAAAAAATCATGGTTGCAACAATAATGATAATTTAATCAATTGAACATATAGTATCGAAAACTATCTATAGGGTAAAAGTGGGGAATATGGCCCTGTCCATATATCATTGATTTACGTGTTAATCGAGGTGGGCCATATTCAGCACTTTTCCTCTATAGACGTTCCCCCTGGGAACTATTGGTATAGTAGAAAATACTATTTTTTTCTCAGTGTACCCAGCAGACAGCCCATCGATGCCTTCGTTTATGGCAGAGACATAGAATACAGTTTGTGGGTCTCATACACTGAGAGAAGGATCTAGTAAATATGGCTATATCGCTTGAGATATTACCATAGCACATAGTGGTAGGGAACTAGGGCACCACCTATGGTAGGAGGTACCGAATTTATAAGAATTTTTTGTAGATATTGTAAAAATTATTGGATAATCTGAGACTTTCCGCCATAAGTGGCGCCCTGTTGCCCTATTACTATATGCTATGGTAATTTTTCTTAAATGATCGGTAGTTTTTAATAGATCCTTCTCTTAGTGTACTACGAACCCAATCTCAAGTACTAGGAGCAGACGTTTTACATCGTCGGACTTCCGAGACATTCTACGAAGAGTCCCCACACTGAGAAAAAAATTGCTTGCGGGCTGCCAAAGAAAAAATTGTTATTCCGATTTTACTTTCAATTCTTACAATTCCACATGATATTGAAAAAACGACGGCAAGATTGTTAAGGTGACTGGTTATCGTTTCAATCCCGTATGGAATTGTTAGAATTAAAAAAATATTTTTTTTCTTTGGCAGCCCATAATCAAATTTTACTTGAGTCAATGATTTTTTTTTCAGTGCATAGCGTGCACTTCTCCCAATATTCAAAATTGTATCCGATAATATATTTTATACTGGGCTGGAGGAGGACTCCGGTCGATGGCCCATTGGCAATGTTATTAAAAGCGCCTTATCAACACATGGAGAGATGTATCGGAGATTGTATGGACGAACTGTTATTGTCAATAAATACCGTTTTACTACTGCTATATTTTGTAGACGAACATATGATTTTA
The DNA here is from genome assembly GCA_030522665.1 of Ichneumoninae sp. A BG-2022a. NCBI lineage: Eukaryota > Metazoa > Arthropoda > Insecta > Hymenoptera > Ichneumonidae > Ichneumoninae sp. A BG-2022a. The sequence continues at coordinate 6,159 of JAPYZC010004178.1, forward strand.
TAGCCTCCCCAGTCTGCGGTTTCTTACATTGTGGTGATTACTATTGTCAAATTTGATGCTGATGGAGAAATAAAAAGAACTTTAAACTCGTCAATAGTAGCGATTCTAAATGTTGGAGTTATTGGCTTCTTGAGCCGCGGTAGCAGTTTTAAACGTCGTGGAAAAACGTTACCCCAGACAGAATAACGCATAAAGCTTCAGGCGTTTGGCAGGTAAGTGAAGATTTATTGCAGGGGGCTTGGAAGCGGTCACCGGGTTGCGGCCTGGCGTTTATGGCCTGCGGTTTTCACACTCTCTTGCATGCGCTCCTCTCCTCGTCATAAATTATCGAGAGTAACCGAGTTGCAGCGGCTACGTGTATAACGTTATTGTACCAACACAGAGCGGGAGGAGGAAGAGCCAACGCGACCCGTAAATTATTCGCAGAGCCAAGAACAGCTCGGAAAATGGACAAGTGGTTGACAAATGCGCGTTAACGGACAACCGCTGCGTCTTTATTCGACTAACCTGCTGCTGCTCTGCCGACGTCGTCGAGTCGAGAAATTGGCCAAAAAATGCCCACCCAAACTTCCCGTCAAAATCGCTCGAACTCCGTCAGGACACAAAAATTTGCCCGTCTTCGCGGTATGAATTTCGAAGACCTGATCAGCGCGAATCCGGAGGTCACGAAACCGAAAAATTTGCCCGTCTTCGCGGTATGAATTTCGAAGACCAGATCAGCGCGAAACCGGAGGACACAAAACCGAAAAATTTGCCCGTCTTCGCGGTATGAATTTCCAAGACCAGATCAGCGCGAATCCGGAGGACACAAAACCGCACCGAACTGTTCGCGAAAGAATACCGAAATAAAAAGGATAGCGATTTACGGCGTCCCGTAAAACTTCGATGAGCCAACCGTCCAGCTTGGGTAGAACCCGATTGGCCGGAATCGAGGTTCTCAAAACAGTCAAACATATAAACTCCGCTCATCGCCTCGCAAAGTGTCGCTTCTGTTGTCGTCTGTCGCACGAGGATGTAATCAAGCGATCGTACGATTCGCGTCAAAGCAACTCGACACAACGTTGGCCTTGGGCCGAACAATGACGCGGCACGAGCGTGATACATAAAGAGGCATGTTGCATCGAGAGATGCGACGAACTCGCTGACGCAGCCCTCGGCGCGTCAGCACGTAAGAAAGTCGCCCAAATTGTACGAGACTTACGAAACTCGCCCGATTCGTGCCACCGTGTCAACCGACGTTTTACGGTGAAAGTCACAAATTCGTTACGAGCCTACGGCCCGCGCTCCTGTTATCTGCATCTGCGATCCTTGATGGGAAGAAAGAAGAAAAAAAAAATGAAACGAATCGGGGAAAATATCTGGAACCGATCCCGTTCCCGCGAGACCGCGGGGCAATGTGAATACACTTTCGCCGACTACTGCCAAGCAGTTTGATTACCGGCCGCCTAACGTCACAAATTATACAACGCCGAACGGAGGTATGCGAGAAATGCTGTTGCCGCTGCCACCCGGGTTTCTGGTTATCCGGCGGTGCGATTTATTAGTCAGCCTGGAGAATCGCGCGCCCGCGTTCCGGGAGCCCGGCCGAGAAGGCGTGGGCCGACGACAAATCGCTACCGCACGGTTATCAATGTTTCGCTAATTTTTTGTCTTTTCGTCACCTACTCCATGAAGAGGTAGAATGCAGTTATTTTATATATATATATACAGAAAAAAATATCATTGAATCAAATAAAATGTGCTTGCGGGCTGCCAATGAAGTAAAAATGTTGTTTGAATACTATATGGAATTGTAAGAATTTAAGGTAGCTATATCGCTTCCCGCTCATCTCGCATGAGTTATCGAAAAGAAAGTGAATATTGCAAGCACTTCTCGATGGTATAAAAATCTGAAAAAATGCATGCATGTTAAAGGCACTGAAAAGATTCATTTTGCATAATAATAATTCCAAAATGCTATTAACAAATTTATGAAAAAATTAATTGTTTAACAAATTACCCGGCAAAATAACTTTTTTTTTAAATTGAAAATGATTCATTTATTTTTCTGAATACGTATGAATTTTTTCAGATTTTTCAATTAGTTTTAATATTTGTGTTTTTTTAGACATTTTTTCCATATAAAAAAATTTAAAAATCAAAGCTAATTGAAAAATCTGAAAAAATTCATACATATTCAGAAAAATAAACGAATCATTTTTATAGAAAAAAAAGTTGTTTTACCGGGCAATTTGTTAAACAATTAATTTTTTTATTAATTTGTTAATAACATTTTGGAATTATTATTGTGCAAAATTAATCTTTTCAGAATCTGTAATCTGCATGAATTTTTTCAGATTTTTATATCACCGAGAAGTACTTGCAATATTCGCTTACTTTGCCCGAACTTATGCGAGATGAGCGGGAAGCGACATAGCTACCTTAAAGTAGAATTGAAACAAACATTTTTTTCATCGGCAGCCCGCAAGCGAATTTTTTTCAGTATATATATATATATATATACAATATGAGTTTTGAAAACGGGCTAACGCGAGATTAGTTTGGTCCGCGAGGCGAGCACGAGATTCGCTCGGTCCTAGGTCTATATCGATCTATATATAGGTGCCCGAACTTACCTATAGCATTACCGGTGAGCGCTCGCGCTCCTCGCTCAGTGATTTCGGATTTAAATAGATCGACGCGACCCGTACACACGTAGTGGTATATTTGGCTAAAATCGGTCGTTGAACTCGGGCAAACCGAATTAGAAAATCTATTTCGATTCTCAGTGCAGCGGCTACGCTCGGCGTCCCGTGTACAGCGCGACAAGAACTGCAGTTTCGTCGGTGCGCTCCAAAAAGCAAATTGTTTTCATTTCATCGCTCGTCTTCGATTCATCGATTTTCATTTGTCCACCGCGTTGCATACCAGTTTTCTTTTTTTTTAACCCCGCGGGTTCGTTTTCGTTCGCTTTCGAAGCTCGCGCTGTGTCTTGGCTCCTATCGATAAATTTATCGATTGCATTCTGCAATGCATTTCTCGCTTCGCTGTCCACTGCGATTTTCCAATCTGCCCCGGGCTGTTTGGACTATCTCGGGCTATCGATCGAGATACGAGAAGTTTTGCCGGGTGGTTCCATTCTGGTCCCGGTAATATTATCGCGAAGCGGGACTGGCGGTCAAAAATTCATTCCATCTGTGGGCAGGCCGCGCGCAGCTGTTGCAAAATCCATCGGGGGAAAAAGAGAGACCCACGCGAGCTCCCGCAAAGCGAGAGATAATACGTAGGTATTGTGGCATACGGCGCGGCGAGACAGATAGCTCGCTGTTGCCGGCTGGGATCTAATGCAAAAGCGTGTATTGCGCGCGTATCGCGGGGCCCCATTGTCTCTCGCTCACTTTCGCGCGGCGCTCAACGGGCCGGGACTCTAACGGAATGCAATAAAATTTTGTATCTCCTTCGCCCGGTCGCTCCTGCTGCCGTTTTGCGTGGGCGATCGAGAGGCACGCGTGGATTCCTTCCGCTCATTGACCCGATATTTCAGGACTCTCGCTTTCCGCGCCCTGGTGCCAACCTCAATTCGCCGGCGAGGAGAGAAAACCCCGAGAATCCAATCGGTCAACCGATTCTCAAGCCGGAGGTAAATATAGCCCGACAATTACCGCTTTATTTTTCCTCACAAGGTAGAAAAGAAAATATATGTAGATTTAATGAACATTTTTTTGTCCGCCAGGATGCAGCATTTTTTTTTCTCGTTGATACATCTTTTTGGGTTATTGTGGCAAAACGCAATTTTTCAGTAACTTTTGGATGGTGGCGGTGGTGATGAGTGGGGCAAAACGGGGTTGAACATCCGGATGTATCGTTGGGATAAAATGGGGCATCCAAAAGTTACTGGAAAATTGAGTTTTGAGCCCACTATACCGTTTTACCCCCTGTCTCATTTTGCCCCGCTTTGACCTAACTTAAACATTCCTTTTTCTAGTTAATTCAACAATTTTTTGAAATTGTTAATACGCCTCATTCGCAATTGAGAAAACGGTAATATTGATGACAATAAAAATGCGGACTTTCGCGGAAAATAAATGGTTGTTAAATGTACAGTTATTTTTTTTCGCCGTGTATGATAAAAGGTATGAAGCGGAAACAACGAGTTTGAGATCGCGCAGCCTTCAGATGAACTTTTCTGCCATCGACATCGACAATTTACGTAAACGAAAATGGCCCACCGTACCGTTTTGCCCCCTGTCTCATTTCGCCCCGTTTTCCCCTAATTTAAACATTCTTTTTTCAAGTTAATTGAACAATTTTTTGAAATTGTTAATACGCCTCGTTCGCAATTGAGAAAGCGGTAAAATTGATAAGAATAAAAATGCGGACTTTTGCGGATAATAAATGGTCATTAAATGTACAGTTATTTTTTTTGGCCGTGTATGATAAAAGGTACGAAGCGGAAACAACAAGTTTGAAATCGCGCACGCTTCCGACGAACTTTTCTGCCCTCGATGTCGACAATTTACGTAAAAGAAAATGGTCCACTGTACCGTTTTGCCCCCTGTCTCATTTCGCCCCGTTTTCCTCTAATTTAAACATTGTTTTTTCAAGTTAATTCAACAATTTTTTGAAATTCCTAATACGCCTAGTTCGCAAATGATAATATGTTAAAATTGATGACAATAAAAATGCGGACTTTTGCGGAAAATAAATGGTTGTTAAATGTGCAGTTATTTTTTCTCGCCGTGCATGATAAAAGGTACGAAGCGGAAACAACGAGTTTGAGATCGCGCAGCCTTCCGATGAACTTTTCTGCCGTCGCCGTCGACAATTTACGTAAAAGAAAATGGCACGGTAATCGCAACGACGGAAGTGGTCGAAACTCGGAGCGACACCGTCGAGCGGGCAATGCCCAGACGTTACCGCAACTATTACTGTCCGGTACGGTCGAAAGTTTCCTCGGGGGTTTTTCTTGCCACACGTGTCCAGTGTGAATCTCAGCCGCCGCGTTTCACTCCGTGCAGTTCGAGCTTCTGATGTTCCATGCGCGCACAGCTTGAGGTCGCGTATCTTCGAGTAAATAATTGCGAAACAATTTGCGATCGCAGCCGCATAGATCGAGCGTACCCTCAGGCTCCGTACGATGAGGCAAATCGCGCTTGCCAATCGCAATTTGCGATTTTTTTTATTATTATTTATTTCCACTTTATTGAACGTCGCGCCTTCAGCGACCGAAACAAAGAGCATTGAAAGCCACGGCAATGCGCAGAACGGCTGCCAATGCGCAGAACGGCTGCCCTACAGATTGGCGACGCGAGTTTGCATCGACGAAATTCCTCGTCTATCTATAAAAAGCCAATGCAACAATTTACAAATTTCGCTTATCTCGCGTTTAGATTTTTTTTTTCGTCCCGATCGCAGGAACCGATAATATGAATTACACGAGGCGTTACAGGTTGGTACAGTAACGAAGCGTGACGCGCGGCGTTTGTCACACAGGCCGCCACTGTTCGTTACGTGTGCCTCGCACAAACTCCGGTTTCGAACGCAAGGCGCCGACCGACGTCGAGATAATGATTACGATAAGCCTTATCGCATCGATGCTAATTATATAAAAGTCGTTTCAAGATCGAGTGCAACTAGTTCGTGGCTCGTTGCTGGCATATGAAAAAGTTATTCGAATAAATAATAATAAAAAATAAAAAAAAATCCCCCGAGAGAACGAGAATTATTTCGCGAAAAGGAAAAAAAGCCATCGAGGCTTTTAGATCGGTGATCGGAGCTGCCGGAGGACCATGAATATTTATAACCGAACGAGTGAGTACGATCGCTAGATAGACGGATTTTGCCAGATATCGCTTTATCGTCCCGCCGATATTGGCGCGTGGATTGCCGTAATCGCGACACACACGTTTAGCCCGACCGGCGCGCACACGCCAGTCCTCGGGTATCTCGCGCGTCTGTTGCGTACGTCGTGTCACACACGAGCGGAGCAAAATACACACGCAACACGGTCGAGAGAAGTTGCGACCGGGTCTCGTTCTCTCGTCTTGTTCCCGCACTTTCAGCCTAGTTTCACCGCTTCTAAGATGTTTTTTTTTTTTTTTTTTCTTTTCGTTTCTTCCCCTTTTGCTGCTGCCCCTTCTTGGCGAGGGTCGTCGA
>JAPYZC010004179.1:0-18892 GCA_030522665.1 Ichneumoninae sp. A BG-2022a
ATAAGTTAGTCTTAAATGCAATACCTGTATATTAAAATTACCGGTGATGGCATCGAAAATTAAGACAACCGTATATGAAAATTATGTTATTATTACAAACATTATACAAATAATATTGTTTTTAATATACCGGTAATGTAATATTCTTACATACGTGTCAATGAAATGTCATATACTGTATATGCATAAAACTTCACATACATTTATGAATTTTCAAACAGACATTTTTTACAGTGTACGTACACTTTGGCAGTGTGTTGCATACGAAGCTGATTCGATTTATAATAAAACATGGGGAAATAGCTGTTCCATCGGTACAGTACAGTAACTTACAGTACAGTAAGATACACACACGCAGGAAAATAATTTATTTGACGGCCACCGTTTATTTGGTTCAAGTATGTTTATTTTATTTAAATAAATATTTATATCACTTAAGTAACTATTTACTTAATTTAAAAAAATATTTATTTAAATCAAATAAACGGTGGCCATCAAATAATTTTTTTCTGGGTGCAGCTGTTCACATATTATGAACTATTATAAACCGGAGCAGTCAGCTCCGATCGATATCGAGCGACGATGTGAAATAATATTAGCGCCATCGAATTTAGTTCCCCACCCAATAGAATATAATAATTGGTTGGACAATTAACTAGTTCGATGACAGAGGCGTCGATCCCCCGGAAGCCCTATAAAAGATATCCGACTCGACGCCGGCGTCACGCGTGGTCATCCAAGTGTCGGTTCAATTTGTTTCTCTCGCTCCCAATTGATTCCCATGCACCCCGAGGTGAAGCGATGTATACAGTAATGAAAATATAAGTAAATAATAATTGATCGTTCAATAATGCCGAGAAACGAGAGGGCCAATTTGTCCGAGTTGCGAAAAGATTGTGTAGTTGATCGGTTCCGGAACTAAAAGTCTACCTATGAATACCAATTAAAATATCACATATGGAATAACGAGAGCGAAGACAAGTGAGACGCATATAAACCATGTTCTCCGTGTCTACCTGTTGCTCCGACGCGCCGAGTTTAATATAGTATATAAATGGATTCCTCCGCTTCACGGCCTACGAACGTCCACTCTCTCGACGAATCGCGGGAATCAAGTTACCGAGGTATGCGGTGCCCGACGCTCGCGTCGATCTTTCTCTTTCCCCAATCGTGCCACAACTAACGGGAGATTGATCGAAATACCAATCATCTCCCCGGGGTGCTATATATACATACATATACATATACATATACATATACATATACATATACATATACATATACATATACATATACATATACATATACATATACATATACATATACATATACATATACATATACATATACATATACATAACCTTTATGGTCTTTAAAAAGTCTATTTTAAAGTCTAGTAGAATTATGAAAGTTAAATCTTACGAGGAAATATTCGTCGCCGAAATTTATCGTCAAATCGGATACATCGAGTGTATCGATGCAGCGATGCAGGTGAAGGCGGCGAAGGTGGACTCCGAGTGGTCTAGAGCCGGAGTAGGGAGAAAACTCGGTCTCACACGGCAGCTTTCCGATCCGAGCGTCGAAACGAGGAATGAGATTGAAACAGGTTCGGCCGGCGAACGGGAGAGAGGGAGAGAGGGAGAGAGGCAGAGAAATACTGCCGCGAGGTTCCCCGGCGACGAGGTGGGGAGAGCCCCGCGGTTTCCAAGTGTCTGTTCGCTCGCTTGCCAGGAGCAGCAGCAACAGGCGGCCGTAAGCCAGCAAGAAACCCGCGTACACGCTGCCTGCCACTGCGAGTGGAGGGACACGGGCCGGCGACAAGTAGTCGTTTACAGTTATAGTCAGTCCGGATCGGGCGCTTGGTCAGCCGGGACCTACACTCGTGGCCAAGTGCTGATGGGCTGTACCTTAATAAAGCCCCGCAATCGAGTGTTAAGTTCCGTGTAATACAAAAGCAAACTTTTTATTTTATCCTTCGATCGGTCGCCTCCGAGTCGGTTAAGTAACGCCCGAAAAGTGTCCAAGTGCATTTCGATCGAACAGCGAAGAGGTTTAATTAAAGGAAAACGAAGAAATTAAGTTATTTTCGTAACAGTGCCGAAATACCAAGGAATTATGCTACGATAAAATGTAACACATGAAAAAAGTAAGGATACTTTGGTATCGAGAGTACCCTTTTATTTTGACGTTCGAGTGACAAGTGTCCGGGGTTTATCGTTTAAATATCCGAAGCTCGGAATTTAAAAAATTCAGCGGTTGTACACACGCTTACAGTAAAATAATATACGCGACTGAATATCGCTTATAGCATTCCGGTTAACGGTACAGCACACGGAGCTGGCGGCGACGCCAGGACCACTGGCATTATAATCGAAATAGCGTGTTATGCGCGAGAGTCCGCGTCATTTGCTCGCACGTTTTCATCGAGAAAAACGGCAAGGTATTAATTCGTGGAACACGCGCGGCGAAAACCACGACATGTATCCTGAATCAAAGAACCAATATCGATTCGTACGAGTCTATCGTAAAATGTAAAAATTTTCTTCTGATAAGTCTCTCCTAATTTGTATCTCGTAAAAAACATTTCTCGATGCTCGGAACTATGAATAATTTTGATATTTCCCCGGTGTCTTGTATTTTCTTCTAATAAATTTTCAAATCTAATAAATGAATTAAAGATTTTTAATTCATAACTCGAAGCTAATATATGCACGGTACCTACGGTGCAGGTATTCGACCGAAGCCTAATAGAACACCGAGAGAAGACTCTCTCGCTCTACATAAATTTATCTCTCTGTCGTTCGTACGCGGGTTCTCTCGATCGGGGCTAATACGTCACGGGGCCACGCGATTCCCGTGCCGTGAGACTTTCCTTTCGTGGGATTTACTCACGCACGCGATTGCGGCGACGGACGGACGAGTTTCGCACGTAAAATGCATTATTCATTGGGAGCGCGGATTCAACGGAGACTTTTCTTTTGTCACATTTAATTAAACTATTTAACTGATATAGAGTCATATGTGACTTTTTTCGTTGCTACCGCTTATTCGTGTGATTGACACTTGGTAATAAAATAAAAAAATAAGCCGCGTTATCCCACTTACTGTCAGGCGAAATCGGCGACTCAGGCTTAGGAAATCTCGTGTGTACACATGTACGCTGCTTTCGTGTCTGTGTATGTGATAAACGAGAACAACGCGCGACTCTCGGTTGAAAACATTTTTGTCGCTTATCGGAGCAGCCACTTGTACGGATAGATATCTATCGTGTTATAACGGTTAGGTGGGAGTATTTCCGATGAGTATGGCAGCTACTACGGTAATACTTCAGTTTTCGATTACTTCAATTTTACTTTATCTACTCCGTTAGATTATCGTGGTGGTCAGTGTCGCGGGTAAACCCCAAGGGAATCTCCACTTTGCCAACGATTTCGACTTTCGCAATGACACTGTGTACTCAAGAAAAATTCTTTGCCATTTGATAGTTACAGATCGAGTGCGTGAATCAGCCTCGAGGAAAAACCGATGAAAATTGTACGGAAGGAGGAAGAAAAGTATAATCGCAATACATAATAATCGTGGAGCAACGAGATGCGACCAGTCTCGTCGCTCGATGCAAACGATAATCTCCATAGAATCAAAAGATATACGCGGGTGTTAAAATGATTGATTCGTTTGCGGTAGAAACGACGGAACATTTTACGTGTCAAGTTTAAAAATAAATATATAAATACATATATATATATATATATTTAATTAAAAAATCCGCAAAATCGAACGAACCGAATCGATCTCTCGAGTGCAGGGTACTGATAGTACGCATCCAAATGTTGTGATTAGACTATCTGTGGACGATTCGGAATTTCGTCGGGACATCGATAAAACTGCCCTGCAACGAACCCCTTACACACACACGAATCCCTTTGCAATCTACATTATTGATTATAATATTTAATCGTGAAGAGAGTGCGTCTTGAATTGTGTGCGGTACTCACGTGACTGTGCTACGTCAATTATAATCGTGCTGGAGTGCTAGTAGGACTATAAAAATCAAAAAGACCTGGCATCGCACGTTCAAAAGGTAATATTTCCACGAAGAATGCAGCGATACACTGATCTTGAAGAATTTCGCTTTACCGAGAGGATGATTGATTGTTGACGGTTTCGATTGACGTTTCGACGCGAGAGGAGAGCAACAGTTTAACGCTGTTGTAGTACAGTCGACGCGGCTTCGTTTCGATAGCGGGCAAACCGGACCGTCCTCGTTATCTACGGTCATGCATAGATAGACGACCAAGTATAAACGATAAATCGGCGAAGGTTATCGGTTTCCAGCCGCGGGCCTCGCGTCTTATAATTATATACTTTTTAGAGTCGCTCCATCACACACGTATACAACTCTCTCTCTCTCTCTCCCCCCCCTTTCTTCTTTTTCATAATTTTTATTATCTCAATGTCCCTGACAGCTCGCTGCAGTTTGTACGGACAGCCAGAAATGCTTCAATATTCTTTACATACACTCAAACCGGGGCTATCTACGACATGCGGAAGTCTATAAAATGAAAGATAAAAATTTACAACACACTACGAATTCCCGTAGAAAAATAACGCAGCTTTTTCTCTTCTAGTTCGTGCGAACGAACGAACTACCAAAACGAACCTAACACGTATTGCCGTCAGATTGTCAAAGTCCCGCAATACACGACTCATCGAAACAGTACAAGACACCGTAGACCTCGTAAGCTTGAATATGAAATGAAAATTGGCAGCTTCTTTCAATCCCCGAATTGATAAACTAATGGGAGACAGGAATAAGTAAAACTATTTGCGCCCATTAGTTGCTCCGATTCTCAATCGAATTTGGAAGGAACTGGACGAATCTCGAAGCGAGAAAAATCGTTAGAATCGTCAAAATGTTTTTATTTTGACGGCTTTTAAATATCTCGGGTAATCGATAGACTCGAACCATCACGAGAAACACCATGTGGAAAGGAGCCTCAGGACAAAAACAGAAGTTGCTTTGTAAAGAGAGAAATTAATTTAAATATTAAAACAGCAAACTATATACTTTACGACATGATTACGATCGGCGAATGCTACTCCGTGTCTTAGAGTATCGGACTGGCAAGGGTACTGCGTTTCCTGGAAGCGATAAAGTTTCCCGCCTCTATTTATATTAATCGACAAATTTTGTATCTATGCGCGTTGTATTCTTCTTTTGATCCGGCGAAAGAGAGATCTTTTGCCAAAAAGTTTTCCGCGCGAACACGAATCGGATATTTGTTTCGGTCTAACGTCAAAGCGAAGAGGAAATTGAATGAAATTACTAGGACGCGTTACATAGATACAGAACATATAGAACAAACGTTCATTGATAGATCTCGTCTCGTTGAAATCCGGATGTTTCCTGGAGTTCGTCGAGGATGGCAGCTTCGAAGGAAATTCCGATTATAATTGAGTGACGGGAGGTAGATGTCATAGAACCCGGAAACGTCGGGGATTCCCCTCAACGCAGCCACTAATATATACTGCGCTCTCGTATCTCTCCTCGTCGTTCAATGTTATTACCGTACTATTATCGTACATAATGTGGATTTGTGTGGTACAACAACGTCACGACGGGGTATAACGAAGGAAGAAACTCACGCAGCTCATTGCGTAATCTACGACTAAAACGGGTCATTTCCGCAAAATGCGTTGCAAAAGTAACTACGATAAAGAAGGGGGCTTAATATATAAATGGCGTATAATTATATGCACCCAGGAAAAAAAAATTATTTTACGGCCACCGTTTATTTTCTTTAAGTAAAATATTTATTTGACTAAAATAAATATTTATTTGACTAAAATAAATATTTATTTGACTAAAATAAATATTTATTTGATTAAAATAAATATTTATTTAAATGAAATAAATATTTCACTTAAACCAAATAAACGGTGGCTGTAAAATAAATTATTTTTCTGGGTGCGGAAGGAGTTTACCAATCGATCTGTGATTCTTAACCGTCGGTACGCCGTTTAATTATCACTTTGTTTCTTTTCCAGGAAATCGACACCGTCACCCACTCTCTTTGTATGATAATGCGCAACTTGGAGAGACTCTCGGGCAGCGATCAGGATTGCGCTGATCAGGAGATGTACATCGATCTGGACGACGCCTCGGTTGACTCGCTCACGGGAAAACGAGGAAGGGACGATGTCGTCGGCGGAGAGGTAGATTTTTCGTCCCGATTGTTGCGTCACGATAATGACGGAAGCTCGACGATTGATATCTGTTCTGTTTGTAACAAAGGTGGGGGAGGAGAGTGACAGTAGCGGAAGCGAGAGGAGTCCCAAGCAGGCGAAGAGAAGAAATCGGGGCGGACCACCTACGACGCGAAGACGGAAGAGTGGAATTTCCGCACGGGAGAGAAACCTCAGGAGACTCGAGAGCAACGAACGGGAACGAATGAGAATGCACTCGCTGAACGACGCGTTCGAGGTATTAGCCAGCTCGAGTTGCGCCGCGAGCGCGTCCTTGAGAAAAACTTCTTCTCGTGGGAGTCCCCGCGCACTCGTCACGCCGTAATATACAGTATGGTACACACGTACACATGGCAATTACGTATGAGTACGAGTTTTATAGCGTATATACCGGTCGATCGTGATGACCGGAGAGTTTGCTGTACAGGTGTGGGCACACCTGACGAGTATTAATTATCGTCTATTGCCAAGGGGCAGGGGGGAGGGGGGGGGGGCTTAAACGGCGTGTCGGGCGTCAAGTATCCATCTAATACAAGAACCTACAGTGTGTAATAGCCGCGACCCATCGCAACGTTGACCGATCACGCCTTCAGCCGCAGAGTCGCGCACGACTCTCTCACAGGCTCCTACCAGGTTTTCCCCTATATATATATATATATATATATATATATGTATATATATAAATCTTCCCGGCGGATGGAGCGCTCCTTTCGCGAGTATCTTCATTAAGTACTTGGCAATACGAGAAAAGCACAAAAGCCTCGACTTGTGACACGCTGTCTCTGTGTCTCTCTTTTTTTTATCTTTGCAATACGTTGACACCACGAGAAGTAAGATATTTAATTTCGATAAAAACACGCCGAACATCTGGCGTCTAAGACAAAGAACCGATTGTAACAGGAACGTGAAATTTGCGAATTTTTTTTCCAGCAACTACGGGAGGTCATACCGCATGTTAAAATGGAGAGGAAACTCAGCAAAATTGAAACTCTGACGTTGGCCAAGAATTACATAATGGCACTGACAAACGTCATTTGCGAAATGAGAGGGGAGGAGCAACCTTACACGTGAGTCAATTTCTCGATTACTCGCGCACTACTGTAAACAAGTGTCAGGTCGTGTGGCTTGTTTGTATAAAGAATTTTTTTTGGGTTAGCGAGCAATCGGCAGTAAGTATTTGGTAGAGAAAGAGAGCTAGCTCTCTCTCTCTCTCTCTCCCTCCACGCGGGTCACGTGTCACACACGTTTCAGTATCGTTGTCACTGCAAGATAGTCAATTTGTGCATGCATTGCTTTCTTGTTTTCGCGACTCGTAATCGAACGGACACAAACGCGTCGACTGCTTTTTTTTACCTTCGTTTTCACGCTCGTGTTTCGACATGATTTTTTTTTCACTAAATACCTTTTTACATGCGAAACCGAGCGTTTCTGGTTGATTGTGACCCTCGAATTATGCAGATGACGCTTTCGAAGTAGCATCATGCAATCCCAATAACTGTTGCTGTAACAACAATTGCGATACCAAAATCGAGAATCGTTAGATTTATTTAATTATATATATATTTATTGTTCCAATTCCACCGTATACCCTTTCGGGTTTTTACGAACCCCATCCCGATTCCCCCCTGTCAATCCCTAAGCGCACTCAGCTAAGCTACCTGCACCGAAAAAAAAGTTTGGTAATATCAACCTAAGCTGCGGTTGCGGGTGGCGAAAGAAATGTTTGGTCGATGGAGCAAAATGTTTGTTAAATCCAAGTGACTAAATATTTCTTTCGATCGACCGAATATTTCTTTCGCCATCCGCAACTGCAGCTTGGTTTGATATTGCCAAATCTTTTTTTCGGTGTAACTTCCAGTGCGTCCGTAGCCGACTTAGCTACACTGTACCGCATTTGCCAGGGACACGGGGAAACCACGGAAAACCCGTGCCGGTACAGACGGCCATATTCTACTGATCCACCAATATTTCTGCACTTGAGTAAAGTGCAGAAACACCAAAGTCTCAGAAGAAAGAGCTTGACTTGGGGGACCACCGTGCGCCAACCACGCATCCACCGCTGTCGGTCTAGATTTATTTAATTATTTTCTTTAGGAAATGCCCTTCGATCGAATAAATGGCCAATTGTTCGATTAAAATGTAATGAAAGTTCGCCGCTATACCGAACACTCTCGAACACGCGCCCGTGCGTTCGAAATCGCTTCAGAGCCGTAAAAAAGTATGCTCGGAGTTGTACAAGTTACAACGGTGCAGCGAGATATTTTTTTATGCTCCTGTTCGCTCGATGAATCGAGATATCGGCTATTAATCGATTGTTGATTTATTTATTCTTTTGTCGCAGATTCGTCGACGGTGAGTGCGGATCGAGCAGTGGCGACAGTACGGGACAGCTCGAACTCAGCGGTGGCGAACAACCGGAAGAGGCTTCGCCCGATTCGATGCACGAGACCAATAACAACAGTCTTCTCCACGAGGATCTCGAACGCAGGATACCCTAGTTCATTAATTAATTTTCCTTTTTTTTTACCTATTGTTGCAATCAAAAACTGGAGGAATAATATATACCTGTCGGTAGGAGATTTGAGACGAAGAAGAAGATTGAAGCATGCGAGAGTGAAGAATATGACATTCTTGGACGTGAGTGATTCGAGGAAACCAGTGCCGCAAGAGACAAAAAAAAAACTAATATTCTACAGAAACGAAATTGAGTTTAACGAAGGCGCGTAATGCGCTATAAAAAGTAAAGTGCCTGACGATGAAGTGATCGATACGGAAATTATTGGAGGAAGAGGGGAGAGAGATTAAGCGAGTGAAAAAGTTTTTAAAAAATATCAATCGCTATACCCGTCCGGTTCAGACGAATTTTATCGAGGACACGTGACGCAATTAAACTCGAGCTTCTTAACGACCGCGTCTCAGCCACGTTCGTCGCCGTGAGAAATTCGAGGTCAACCTCTCCGAATGGGACTAACGAGAGTAGCTCCGGCTTCGTGACAGAACGAAGGAACCGAGATGAAAGTGTCGAGACATATATATGAAAATAATAATAATAATACTAGTAATAAAAATAATAACAACAATAATAATAATAATAGTAATAATGATAATAACAATAAAAATAAAAAGCAGGGAACAGAAAAGGCATGCAACGACCTGTAAAGAAATAATGTGAGAAAACATGAAAATGTGTAAGAATGCGTGGAAAGTGCGAGACGAAAAGTGATCAAGAGACGTTCGGTAGTCAGCCCTCAAATGCGAAACTGTGATAGAATCCGTTGTATTAGAATTGCGTCGCCGTGACATTTTTTTTTCAGTGCGCGAAGAACAACGGAGTTTTGCCAATCTGAACTCTGAACGCTCACACTTGTGCGGATCGTTTATGCACTTGCGAAAGTTCTCTTTTATTTTTAATTCATACTTGAAACGACGAGTAGCACAGATGTCTCATATTCCGCGGAGGAAAATGTATTTTAATGTCTCGGGGCCACTGTTGTTTTCTCAAGAGATACGATGTAAGCGAATCCGACGGAAAACACGATAATTGTTGTTCCTCGGCAGCTGCAATAGCGAGAATATGTGGCGAGTCGTCGGTCTCGAAGCACCCGGGCGAAATGATTTATCAAGTCCACGGGGCAACACTCGACTACGTGGAGTACCGTGAGACGCAAATCATCGGGCGCTGTCGACGACATTGAATTTAATTAAGGATAACAAAATATTCCAATCTTAGTGAAATAACGAGAGGGCTGGGAGCGAACGCGAACGAGGTCCGAGACATTCCAAAAGACGCTCTTCGCCAGAGGACTAATTAGTTTGTAGAGAGAAACTCTCATCGACTCATAGAGATCTCGGCACCGAAACTATTCTCGCGAGGTTCACTTAAGATGGTTGTGATTACATAGTTAGATTTTATAGAGTAGTCTATGTAACTTTGTCCTCCCTATCGGGGATGGCGCCGTTTCATGGGAGTGACGAAGAAATAGTTATATTTTGAGACGAAAAGCTCAATCTCGACGAAAGGATTGTCCAATCCGATACCTTGCTTCATATTTTTTTCGAACCGCAACGCGAATGTACCGTCCATCGAAAATGCAAACTCGATCGCCAACCGTGGCTTTTTTATCGCAAAAAAGTACATCTTTCATCCACAATATCGTCCATATTATTAAAAAAAAGAAACCTTATGTATATGACGTTTAAATGCGCCTAAATTGTGTTGATAACATTATTCGAAGAGATGTAAATGTACGCAGAGAAAAAAAGTCAATTCGGTCAACAAAATGTGCGCTTACGGGTGGCGAAACAATGTTTGGTTGATCGAAAGGAATACCTCGTTGATCGAACTAGCAGACCGCCGAATCAAATGTTTCTTTACTTACTATTACAATTTTTTCACTCCATCAACCAAACGTTTGTTTCGCCACCCGTAAGCGTTCATTATGTTGACTCAATCGATTTTCTTTCTGTGTAGCGCGGAAAAGATCGATTCTATACAAATACATAATATATTTACATATACGCAGAATCAGTTATTGTACATCTATTTTAAGAGTAAATAAGTTTTATAAGTGTCAACAAATATGCATACTCTATTTTCTTTACCAGATGTTCTAAAGGCTGAGGAGTGCCTGATCTCTCGCGTGAGATGAGAAGTCGATTGCCTCCGATTTTTAGAACATTCGGTATCCGTGAGAAGCGAGAGAGACAGAAAGAGAGAGAGAGAAATTGTTAAAAGAGCGATGCAAATAATATGCCCGTGAGAATATTTGTATATAATTTCTTATAAGTATAATAGAAAATGAGAATTCATAATATATATATTCGCACGCCGAGTGACTGTAAAATTGTTGTAATCGTCGTCCTATTTAAAGTTCATAGTGCAATACAGACTTACTTCAATTATCAGGGTTGCATATTTAGAGCGATCATTCATCTATCGTCATTCGATTTTAAACATTAGGTACGCGTAATTTTCATCGAACGATTGTGTATTTCCTCACGTATTCGACAATCTACGTTTTAAACTCTGATTAACCCTAGTGCATCACACATAATTTTGCATCTCTTCGACACCACAGATGGATCTGGCGGTCTAGACGTTTCGTCGTTGGGCTACTTTGCCGAAAGTCAAGATTATTTTTATTCACTAAATTTTATTTTTAATTTTCATTGCTGTAAAATCTAAACGATGTAAGCAGCATGTCTGTTCAGGTGCCATACCGATATAATAATTACACGCTTTAGAAACGGACCTAAATCGACAAAATGTTGAAAAACGTAAGATTTTCTTGACACGGCTCGGGCCCACCAGACTCATCGGTGGTGCGGTGGGGTTAAAGTAATCGGCGTGCATAAAAAAATAAACAACTTGCCTTATTGCAGAATCAGTTCCATTGTTTGAGAAATTTTCCTATTGACTCGCGTCCCCTACGAGATGTATCCAGCACCGCAGCGTGTTTATCGTGCTGATGATAATAAAGGTGCATACTCAATTTGACAAAATTCATTTGGGAGTAACGAGTCTATGATTTTGAATTTCAAACTAACTAGCGCGATTGCAGAAACAGCTGGCGATCGTTACGATACAGAACATGGCGACATCCGTAAACACTGCGGCCCGTTCAGAAACTTATCTCGGATAACATAGAAAGAGAGAGAGTATTGCGCGGGTACGAATGTCAGAGAGAGAAGCTAGTTAACCGGGTATGATTTCTGAACGCAGCCCTGATGGATTATGGCGCTTTCGATTTGGCGTTATTTATTCGTTGCTACAGCAACGGCTGCGCATGCGCACTGTCGTTTTTTTAAATATGAATTTGTAGCACAAAAGGACCGTGCGCACAAAAAGAACGTTGAATCGAAAGCGCCTATCGCGCCTATAAAGTGATTCCGATTCGTGGTAACACATATGCCCTCTATCGGAAATAGCTGCGAGGATAAGACGAAGATTCCGATTCGCGAGCGGGAACGTTCTGGTGTCGCGGAGAGAGTCTCGTATGAAAGTAATCTTAGCCGTGAATTCACTCTTACATTCGTCGAAGTTAGCCAGGTATGCTCGTTGATATTTTTTTGTTTTATTGATAAAGTAGATACACAAATCCTAACCTGAATAACGAATATCGATGGTATATAGTATATACAACAATATATTCAACGACGAAAAAACAACAACAACAACAAAATCTCCAGTTGATCATGGCGATCGAAAATGAAATTAATATTTTTCTCCTTTTAGAATCTCTGACAATGGCAGATCCGTATGGAGCAGAATTATCGGAGGATCGCAATGGCTTTGCAGAAAATCCAGTGAAAGACAAGCTGCGCTTAGTCGAATACGCAAACACTATGAATGCCATTAATGAGAGAAATGAATGGATAGCTGAACACTTTGGCGATATGGATCGGAGCGTACACAAGGAATTATCGCTTTCTTCCAAGCAACTGACCAATCTACCTACAGAGTTTGGGGTTCACTTCAAGAATCTGACACGATTAGATCTCTCTAAGAATAAGCTAACGAATTTGCCGAACACGCTGTGCTTGATAGCTAAATTGGAGAGCCTGTTGCTCAATAATAACTGCATCAGAAACGTGCCGCTAGTCATTATGGAATTATCGTGTCTCAGAGTACTGCAACTCTCCGCCAACTGCATAGAAACGCTGCCCCCAAAATTGGGTGACATTCTTTGTCTAGAAACATTGATACTCAGCTCGAACAGAATTCGAGATCTGCCGGAATCTTTAAAAAAATTAAATCGACTGAAGACTCTCAATGTGTCGAGCAACTGCTTGAAAACATTGCCATCCTGCTTGGGGGAGCTCGTATCTCTAGAAACAGTAATTCTTAGTTCAAACAAACTCGATGATCTCCCGGAGTCGTTCAGTCGATTGAATCAACTGAAGACTCTCGATTTGTCATCCAACTTCTTCAAGAAATTTCCTGTCTGTATACTGAAGGGTATGCAAACTCTGGAATCACTAGATGTATCGTACAACAAATTTATAAATGTTACCACGGCACCGGCCAGTGAGAAATTAAAAAAATTGTACATCAGAGAAGTCGGTAGGCACTCGAAGTTTCCGCTTTGGCTATTCAGCGGATGCGCACCTAGACTCGAAGTCCTAGATCTCGAGGGCACAAAATTTAATTATTTTAACATGCCCGACAACTGTCCCGACCTCAGGATCAAAAGTTTGTCCCTAAAACGCTGTAGCTTCTATGATTCGTTTGTTAACGAGTTAACGGGACGTACCAGTCAGCTCGAGTGTCTGCAGATCGGCAATGGCAGGAACGGAGAGAGCGGAAATGCTTTCTGGTCGATGCCCATAAAGAATCTCAAGAATCCCGAGCTCGTGACCGAAATCGACGTGAGAGCGACCGGGTTACCGGTTGTCTGTAAAGCGATCCAGCAGATGGTCAACTTAGTTAGATTGGATATTGGCCAGAACAATATCAGTTGGTTGTGTAACGAAATATGTTCCCTCAAGAAACTAAAAGTACTGCTGGTAGATGACAATGGACTGACCGAACTTCCGGTCGAAATCGGTCGCATGGCAGCACTCAAGGAGTTGAAAGCCAATGATAATAATCTCGCTCGTCTACCCGAGTCCATGAGGGACTTGAAGGATCTCGCGTATTTGGACTTGTATAACAACGAGTTAGATGAGAGGCCGATCGATGTGGAGTACATGGATAGTCTTCTCGGTATCGATCTCGATCAGAACAACTTTAGGATTTCCGACAGTGATTTTGTAAGAATAACTATAATTAACGAACACAGAGGTTGTACGGTCTCGAAATCATTACTTCAATCGACAGATCAGGGATACACCATACGAGACTATGAGAGAGGCTCTTCGCAATCGCTACGGGAATCGCGAGCAGTGTCGACGCACGGGGCCAAGGTACGAAATGGATACAGAGGAGCAGGCTGACACGAGTTCTGACACTTCTTCAATAACACGTCACGAGTGGACGACTAAGTCAGTTTTAGAAGGGCCTGAGTACTCTCTGTATCTAAGTAAAAAATATCCTCCTTTTATGACAAACTAAAATGAATTATCACATTCTTTCTAGTGTTGACGTAAATTCTAATAGTACCGGGCAAATTGAGGAGGACTGGGACAATTCCGCCGACGAATTCGAACCTGGCCGTAAGCATTTTCGTAAATTATTTCCATCTATCGATGATCGAGATATAGGGGAGAGCGGGGCGAAGTGGGGCAACGGGCAAAACGGGGTTTTTGGGCAAAACTAAATTTTCCAATCATTTTGCAAAACTGAGCAGAAAAGCCTGATGTATCCGATAGGGCGAATTCGGGCACCCAAAAATTATTGGAAAAGGACGTTTTGCCCCGTTAGCCCATTTTGCTCCGCTCTACTCTACCACTAATACCGTATATTGATATATTTAAAAGGCGAGCCCTATCAATCAGCGTTCGGGCAGTGGTCATACGTCGAGAGGGCAATGGCAATGGGTATCTACTCGAACCGCTTTTGTCCGGCTGATTTACACCTACCACCAGTCAGGAATCGCGTAGCGCAGACACGAGCACAAGGTGAAATAAATGGCGAATCCGTCGTACAGGAAGGCCAATTCGAGGATGCCTGATGAGAGTATCACCGCCAGAGTATTAAATTCTACGATGCCAAAGTACCTGTGTTCAAATTCTTTAAACAGAAGGTATACATGATATATAGTATAGCTCATTAATAGCGAGTGTTTTTTATAAATATTTTTATAATTCGTTATTGGCGAAAAGGAACAACGTGTACATATGTGCAATTAATCATTAATCCCTGAACTTTTGATAATAAAAGAGGAAAGAATTGTGTTGTTCCGACGCAATCTCATTATGTACTCACTATGCGTTCTTCGCGGTTAAGCTCCTTCAGCTCTTTTCTCGCTGTGCTTTTATTCCCACAGACTCGTGAAACGCAAATTCTTAAGATCGCGGAACACGTCCAGGCAGAAAAAAAAACTGACGATCATTCACGGTCGCGCAACTCTGCAGAAGTGGACCATATCACAATTGATCATTCCCCTAATCGATCATTAAAGAAACGATTTGCGTACACGTGTTTGCCGTTGTTTATCGATTGATTCGGGTCTATGTGCTTTGGCATAAAAAAAAAAATGCGGATTACAGTAACGCAATTGTTTGTCGTGATACGACACACTATTCTCGGAAACAAAGCACCGCGGCACGAAATCGTTAAGCATTGTTCCATAATCTGATAATATTAAGAGCGTAAAGAACCCGCGATCGTTGCAAAATGCGCGATGCTCATTGAGTGAAGAAGTTACTCATGATCGGTGGTGCTTTTCTCGTGGGGCACATTTTGGTACTTCGGCTATTTGTCTCGACCGAGGGCCTCACTGTCGCACCTCTCGATGTTATTATTTACCTCTTTCTGCTTCTCGTCATCCTTCGCTGTTCCGTACCTTCCTCACATTGCATGCTTCCTCCCCCGTAACGTTGAAGAGCTTACACATTTCGCAGGTACAACCGCTTGGTCTTGACGCTCGTATATCTTTGCGATTAGATTTAACAGTCTTTGCTCTTCTTCTCCGGCTCACAACTTTCCCCCGACCACTGGCATATTTTACGGTCTTCTTTCGATCATTTTTATACTTCCCCGTAGCACTATCGCCCCGTCCAATAGATTTTTTCGTAACCGTTCTCTCGACGCTGCTCTTTCCTATTTTCATTTGCCCCGAAACGCGCCTGCCATGGTTTCGCAGTTTTAACGTATGTTCTTCT
Organism: Ichneumoninae sp. A BG-2022a; assembly: GCA_030522665.1. NCBI lineage: Eukaryota > Metazoa > Arthropoda > Insecta > Hymenoptera > Ichneumonidae > Ichneumoninae sp. A BG-2022a. The sequence continues at coordinate 16,012 of JAPYZC010004179.1, forward strand.
CTGCACACATGACGTTTCCGCGAGTTAAAGAAACGTTTGATCCTCGCGCAAGGTGACATAGTCCTTTTCGATCGTGCTTCGGGCGAATCGCAATTACACCCGTCGTCATCGATCTCATTTGCGCTATCGAACGATACGTTCTTCGTTTTGCCAATATTCAGCGCGCCACCGTCGTCATCCGACCACAGCAAATCATCCTTCTTTTCATTGTCCGATTGTAAAACAAACTTCGTGTACTCGCCGTTCCGTTCGTCGATCTCCTGCGCTCCGGAAGTACTCGATCTTCGAGTTGTATGTAATTCCTCCAAATTCGATTTTTCGAACGAGTATAGCTTTTCATCCCTCTCGCTAGCGAAGACGATAATAAAAAGTTTTCGTTTCAGACAATTGCTTATTACGGCGAGCAATCTTCCTCGTTAGCGTCTTACTCGTGGTTGAGACGGAGATAATCCTTGTAACATCGACAAGCCCGCCTGTACGACACGATCAGGACGCACCCCAGTGAGACGAGCAGCAGAATGCTACCGGCTACGACGAAAATCATAAAACGACGTTCGAGCAGGTCCTTTTTTGTCGCGCCTCGAACATGTGATCTATCGTACAATACTAATGGTTATGCGAGTCTGCAATTTTTTTTGTCTTACTCAACTAACTTAACAGTTTTATTTTTTGAATAGTGTTTGTAATTTCTTCGAGGCTCCTTGTCACTGCGGCCAGTTCTTGGTGTTTTGGGCTTGGGTCTCATATTTTTTCTTTTCGCTTTCTTCGGCTTTTTTCTTTTTTTCCTCAACCGAGAGGCCAGATCGGCTCGGCCCATTTGGTGCAGAGCAGCCACCAACCAATCTCTCGTGCATCCTATCGTTTTTCCTCTCTGATTGCACTCGTCCAATGACTCTAGACACTGTATTCGGGAATTTTCGGTTACCCACTCGTCGCGATAAGCATGATGCGCCGTTACGCGTCCCCTTGAAGTTCCTCGACCGCCGGGCAAATAACTTAGAAGCCGAGAACATTCCTCAGGGTACAATCTGTCGGCGATGAAGTGCAAATCGTTCTCGGATAATTCTCCACCTCCTTCGACACAATTTTCCTGTATATATGTATATTGCAATTAACTATGATCGATTATTTAATTGACAACATTTATTTGTCTTCTTCGTCGTCTCAAGGAGGTGAGGGAGGGGAAGTGAGAGACAGAGGGAGGGGTGTTTACAGAGAGGTTACACGATCCGATCGGATAATATCGATTAAATGCAACTATGTTCACTTACCCTCGCAATAATATATGTCAAAAGATAAAGTCGTATAAATTTCATAGCAAATAAAAGCCCATGGGTGGGTGGGTGTGTGTGTGTATGTGTGTGTGTATATATGTATATGTATGATATCGCTATAAAATTATTTTAAACGACACAACATAGGTGCATCGAGGAGGGACATTCAACATCTGTCAAAATGAGCTGAATTGTAAAACTCAATAACATCCGTATCTTGAAACAAATGACGGTTAAAGCTTCGACTGCAGCATTGTGCTACACTGGAGAGGGGGAGAGATAATATAATATCGGGGCCCGATGGTTCAGTCGACGACCCACAATTGCCATCGCACAACTCGTTTTTTGCGGATCTATGCGTCGAGACGTAAGACGTTGTTATCGACGACTGAATCCTCTTCGTTGCGCGACTTTCTCAAGGCACACGTCTTTCTCGTACACGCCACATTCGCGTCGCACTTTCTTCTCTTCGGTGCTTTCTCCGTTACTTTGGAATCTTTCCTCTCTTTCGAACGAGCCGAATTATCCGGCGACGTTACAACACTTTCCTTTTCGTTATTCGCATCTTTGTCGCGTTCTTTAGGCGTCTTCTTCCTCCTCCTCTTCTTCTTTTTCTTCTCTTTTTTCCTGTTCGAATCTCCTTCGCTCTCTTTTCTCGTTGACACCTCTTCGGAGGAGAAGCACAATTCGGCTATACTCTTCAGCCTTCGTTTCTGGCATTTATCGTCCGAACAAATAATCTTCTTGCCCGAGGCTCTCGACTCATCGACTTTAGCATCGTTGGTAAACGCACTGCACTTGCAGCATTTGCAGGAAGGATTGTCTTTTTTCAATATATTAGCGAGTTTCTCGTGAAATTTTTTAAGCTCAATGCGCTTCTTTGCTGGATTTGTGAACTGATTACTCTTCTCAGACGTTTCTCGTGGTTTCGTTTTCGTTGATTTGTCAATTTTCGGAACCGGCGGGGTCTCATCTTTCACGACGCCCGTGCAATTTTTATCGCATCGACGATTTCGACTATTCGCCAGTTCCCGAGTCTGCTGCTGTTCGATGTCCTTAAGGAATTTCTTTTTTTTAGGTTTTCGTGCTCGTACGAACTTTTCATGCACGCAAGTCGACGAGGGTGAACGAGATTGCTCCTGTGTAGAGGATCCACGCTTTTTTCTTCTTCCGTATCGTGAGCCGCCGGTTGTCGATCCACCCTTCTCTATATCCACGTCGAAACTTGAAGGTTTTCGAGTCAAACGATCCGCCAGTGGACAACAGTCGTCAAGCTTTTTGTCTTCAATGGGAAATAGCCTTCCGCGATTGTTCTTGTAAAGAGCGAAGAATACAGTGGCGAGAATAGTCAGGGCTATGATACCAAGCAGAATGAGAAAAGCCGTCCACCGAGTCGTCGAATCATCGTCTTCGGTTGCACGAGCTCCACCCTTAACATCACCTCTTCTTTCACTACTGACCAGAATAATTACTTTATATTTCTCGTTGCTATACGATGCGCCAGAGTTCATTAGTAGGGGAGACCGGGGACAAAAGTAACACGGGTCAATTGTAACAAGCGGCCGCGCAACGCTGCGCATGATCGGACGCATCGGATATGAAGTGAG
>JAPYZC010004180.1:0-12098 GCA_030522665.1 Ichneumoninae sp. A BG-2022a
TCAACGATTACTTAAAAATCTAAAAAAATTCATACGTATTCAGAAAAATAAACGAATCATTTTCATAAAAAAAAAGTTTTGTTGCCGGGTAATTTGTTAGCCAATTAATTTTTTTATGAATTTATTAATAACATTTTACAATTATTATTATGCAAAATTAATCTTCTCAGTACCTTTAGTATACATGATGTTTTCATATATTTACACCATCAAGAAGTATTTGCAATTTTCTCTTATTGTTGTCGAACTTATGCGAAGTCAGCGCGCAGCGAGACTCCTTCCTTAATAAAAGAAAACGTTAAGACAAGAACGCACGTGCAAATGCCTTTGAGTCAATCGCAACATGGGGTATTCGTATGGATGGTTTATTCTATCATAGATTAACGATTAGTTATGAAAACAGTTTCGACGCTGTACGCAGATAAGATTGACGGAGGGCGTTGTTTAGAAAACCGGGCTTATCAGTTGCATTATCGGACAAAGTGGGTCGTACCGGAGAGACCGATTGAAGGGAATTATTTTTTATTTTCTTGATAAGCGAGTCGGGATCGCAGCCTTCGGCACGCCACGCGTCATAGTAACGACGAATCGCAAGAGCGACGTTGCAAAAAACGAATCTCGAAGCCTGAGCTCGCGCGTGCGCGGCGAGCGTGTACGACGGAGGCCGGAGGGCTGCAAGCGAGAAACGTTGCCGTTTCTCGGTAAGGATATCCGATGGCTGTTAAAGCTTGCGTTAGCGCTCGGAGAGCGGCCAAGAGTACGCGAGACGCAGACGGAAACCTCGTACGAAAAACCACATTAGTCAGCTCTGCGTACCTTCACGTAGTTTCGTAGCGGAGAAAAAAAAATTGATAAGAGTCGGAGATAATGAAATGAAAGGAAAAAAAAACATTAACAAGTAGAATTGCTGAGACCACTGCGGCGTCGATGGTGGCGTCTCGGTTACTCCTTGTCGACACGTTTTCATTCACGCTTGCGTAAGTGATACTTTTTTTCTCCGCGGTATCCTCTTTCGTTTGTTTTCTTCTATTGGGAGAATTGGCGAATTCTGGACATCCAAGGGAGAACCCTCGATGTCTCAGGTGTAAAGTTAAGATGCGGATCCACTACCAGGTTCTGATCGGTCTAAGTCTCACCGAGAGGGACTTCTACAGAGATATTTTTCTGAACGTCGTTCTCGATATCTTGCTGAACCACTTGATCTTTAACCTGCTGATGATTTATTCGACATCTTGCTGAACCACTTGATCTTTAACCTGCTGATGATTTATTCGACATCTTGCTGAACCACTCGGTCGATTTTTTGCTGAATATCGTTCGGTATCTTGCTAAACAACTTATTCGACATCTTGCCGAATGTAGTTCGATAACTTGCTGAACGACTTATTTGACATTTTGTTGAATCACTCGGTCGATATCTTGCTGAATATAGTTCGATATCTTGCTGAATATAGTTCGATATCTTGCTGAATATAGTTCGATATCTTGCTGAATATAGTTCGATATCTTGTGAATATAGTTCGATATCTTGCTGAATATAATTCGATATCTTGCTGAATATAGCTCGATATTTTGCTGAATATAGCTCGATATAACTCGATATTTTGCTGAATATAGCTCGATATTTTCCTTAATATGGTTCGATATTTTGCTGAACATTGTGCCGAATGTCTTGCCGAATATCTTCCTAAACATCTTCCCAAACATCTCTCAAAGAGCTCTCAAACATCTCCCAAACATCTCCCAAACATCTCACCCAGGTCACCTTGGATTTTCTCTTCGACGCCACCCAACGATCCCTCCGTCCCATTGAGCATCGGCATAAAATGACTTTGCACTCCTAATCTGTCTCTCCAGTGGCACAGATAGATGGCCATGCGAAATCAGCTGATAAAGACTCCCCCGAGGGCTGCTCTGCTCCCGTGCCGTCCGCGCACACAGTTTGCCCCGAGTTCCGTATTAGCACCGAGTATAAGCGCGTATACCGGGGCTTTTATTTTTCACTTGACTCCCCCCGAGAACCCGAGGACAGACGCCCAGCACGAGACGCCCCCGTCCCGAGGGGCCGAGCCATTCAGCCAGCCACCGCAGGAGCAACACAACATCGAGCCGCCGCCTCTCCGTCTCCCTCCCTCTTACCGACCGCGAGAGCCGACGAGCGCGCAAGAAGCGATGCTGCGCGTCTTCCGCACCGTTTCCTCTCGCGTAATGGCTACTCACGTCGATCGTTTATCTCGCCAAATTATATGATATCGCCCTCGTGATCCCTTCTCCACCGAGTGCGCGTATACTTTATAAGCTAACTATCGAATCGGCTACTGCATCTGACAAACCGTCGGGCCCCGGTAGGATTCTTCGCACCGTTTATTACCGTTAGATTTATTGCATTTTCGTTCCGCGAACACTTCGCGCCACAGCGACGATGAATAACCCGACGCAACGGAGCGTCGCCGAGGGAATACGTAAATTTACCGGGAACGGACTTTAACACGCCTCACTCGCGGAGTTCATTTATCGCCGAGAGTTCTTGGCTGTAATGACGTCTCGGGAGAATTTGTTTAAAAAGTTATGAGTATGCACGCCTCAGTTATAGCACGTATTTAGCATTTTTTTTAAGGCGTGAAAGGTTTATATATTTTTATAAAAAAATTTTGTCGACCGAGTGATATTTTTTTCTTGTCAATTTTATCATTTGCTTTTCTCGACGAAGCGTAGTTTTAACTAACAAAATTGGAATATTGGTAACGAGAGAGCATTTGTAGATGAAAGCAGAAAAGTGTAACTTTTTGTTGAAATACACTTCGTTACAAAATCGGGGTTCTGAGAGCAAAAAAACTATTTATATGTTTAAATACAAACATTTCTTGTCATGCTAGTTAAATTTTTCTTATGAATTTTACATTTTCTTTTCTCAATGAATCGTAACTTTCACAAACAAATTGATCAAATTGAGAAAAAAGCTGAGTTACTGTTTGCTGTCAAGAAATGTTAGTTAAACACGCAAGTCTTTTTTTTACCGTGTGAAACGACGATGATATCGAAAGAGCATTTAAAGATCAAGACATGTGTAATTTTTGTATAAAAAAAAATCGTAAAAAAAATCGACGATCGGACAAAAAGCAATTATAAAAAAATGGTGTTTTCACGTTGCGATTAACGCGTGACGAGTTTCACGATGAACGAGGTTGCTCGCCGTCGCCCGCGGGAAGCTGCGGCCGACGGCCGGACATTAATTCTCCCGTTACCGGATCGCGATGTTGCCGACGAAAGTTACGTACCAAGGGTGAGCGGAGGCTTTGTGGGATTTCCTGTAATTAATATACCGCGAATATAGCTCCTCGTGAAGGGTCCGGCCGAATCGGAATATCCGTGCGCATTAAGCGAGATACATAGGAACCGTAGGAGAGTCGGACATCGGGGGCAGGAGTAACGTGTATTGGATATGTCGTTGATGCTGGAAGTCTGCCGCTGGCCCATCGATGCCGTTGGCCCGTCACGGCCATGGGAATACACAGAAGCCATAAGAAATTCGATACCGTTCCCCGTGGTGTGACGCGTGGTGCTTCCCACTTCCTCCCTCTCGGCGATCGAACCGCGACGAACGGCGACGCCGACTGCCAGGATCCTCACCCCCTTTTACTACCTCCGCCCTTCCCATACGCACATACACGCACACACACACATACATGCATACATACACGTATATACAAATATAAATACATATACATACATGTGCATGTAATACATATATGTACATGTATGTACATGCATATCAAAAAAGTAAAAATGGTACACCAAGTACTTAAAACGTTCAGAAAATATGTTTATGGAAAAACCTCTTAAATATAAAAAATCTACAAAACAGATGTTTATCCGAACAATAAAAAAAAATATGTGTATCAAAATATATGAATAAATACATGTACATACATATGCATGCATATATATATGCATACATGTTTATATATTTATATATTGTACATAGTGTACTGTCTTTCGATGCTCCGCACGTTCCGCTGTGAAACACATAGGGGTTGAGTCCTGCGACTGTAGCTTTAAATCATCGAGAGGGGCAGACAACGATGTTTCATAACCAATGGAAGAACTGCATTTCGATTGATCGTTTTACGATCCAACAGTTACAGCGACAAAACAGCTAACAATTCAGTTGGGTCTGTTATTGTTTCGTCGCAATTTTTCGCAGTTTCTTACAAGTTCACAAATTTCCACAGCCTCAGAGTTACGAAGACCAAACGGGATTTTATTGGCGTCTTGAACTACACTTGGCTGAGGTGACTTATGAAGGACGACAGAAATATTGACAACGATGTTTCGTAACCGACTGAAGAACTGCATTTCGATGGATAATTTTAGGACACAACAGCATAGAACCCACTCCAGTTGTTTGTTGTTTCTTCGCAATTCCTCGCAGTTTCTCGCAAGTTAACAAGTCCCCATAGGCCTCGAAGTTACGAAGACCGAACGGGATTGTTTCGGCATCTCGGACTAAACTTGGCCGAGGTGACTAATGAACGCCGAGAGAAATATCGAAACACCGTGTACCGAACACCTCGAATATTATTCGTGTGTTGTGTGACTCGCGGGTCTCGAGCACGAGGGAGACTCGTCGTCTTCGTTCGTGCATTAATCGTCGTGGGAGAGAAAGCAGGAAAGATGTGGATCACGAGCGTTACGTTAGGGAGTTTGCGTTCGGCGTCGAGAAACGCGCGGCTTGATCTAAAATCGGATGTGGGGCAACGACCTTCGAAACAACACCGGCTATATACGCGACTGGTACGAAACAGCTCTCGCTATATTTTACACACGCAAGAGAGTCCCTCTTGAATTCTCTCGTCGCAAAGCCCCTCATCTACTCGCGGAGGAAAATCGGCAACATGCATTCTCGGGTAGGAATTCGCGTGGCAAGTTGAGTACTTCCGGTAGAGCTCGCACGGAAGAAAATTCATAGATTTTATGTTTTCCGTACATTGGTTTAAGAATATGTGTGTTTTGCTTTTTGTTCGCTTTCTCGTAGGGGAGAGCGGGGCAAAATGGGGTGTTTGGGCAAAACTAAATTTTCCAATCATTTTTGGATCGGACAAGGTAGCAAAACCGAGCAGAAAAGCCTGATGTATCCGATAGGCGGAATTCAGTCATCCAAAAATTATTGGAAAATGACGTTTTGCCCAAAAACCCCGTTTGGCCCCGTTGCCCCATTTTGCCCCGCTCTATCCGATCATAAGAAGTATTTCAGAAAAGTATTGTAATACATTTTTTTTAGATAGGATTGTCAGATTGCAATCTAGAAACATGTTTTGCATGTCCTAGAATGCAAAACAAGCATTTTCCAATTTTTTTTTTATATTGGTGCTGCCCAAGAATAATTTAGGGCTGTGTTGAGGCGGGAAATTAAATGAAACAACAAGTTGCAGATGACGAATCGCAGCGGGCAAGAATACATCGGACATAGAAAATTATCTGGCTGACAAATATTGCAGCTTGTATATTTCGATGCGCTTCGTCACGCCGAATACGACACCAACAACTTTTTTCAGTATTTACGAAAAGTATTGTTATACATTATTTTCAGAAATTGGATTGTTCCAGAATGTCTCAAAACGAAAAGGAAAGCTTTTTCCTTTGTTCATTGGTGCCGTCCAAGAACAATTGAGGACTTTATTACGGCCGGAAATTGATTTAAAAAATAAAATAAAATTCGGGTCGAGTTTTTGCATGGAAGACCGAGGTGCATGGAAGATCGAACATAGAAAATTGGCTGGTTACCAAACATTGTAGCTTGTATCTCACGACGCGGTTTGTCACGCCGAATACGAAGCCAACAGCTGTTTTGTCCCGCCCTTAATCAAAATATCGGTAATTATCGGCAAAAGAAAAAAAAAAAAAAAAACTATTCCTCTAGTTTCCTGCCCGACCGAATTTCCACTTCGATAGGCGAACCGACAGCAATCCTCTCAGATATTGTGAGATTTTAGCCAACAATGATTCTTATTTACTTTTTTTTACATAAGAGTATAGAGAAAGGTTCCGGACATCTGCCTTTCCCGTCCAGCTTCCGCCTTCTCTACTCCTCGGCGAACCCAACGCATCCGCTGCATCGCTCTTCCGTTCTTTTTTTTCTCGACTCTCCCGCGTCCCAAGCTGAGACTACACGAGGGACACGAAAATTCTGAGGTTCGAGTGAGGCGCCCGAGACTATTTGCTCTCGAGTCGTGCCCGACGAAGGTCTCGATCGTTTGCCGATGCTCGCCTATGCTAATTTTAGGCCTACTTTGGGAAAGAGAGATAGAAAACAAACGGTGCAAGCGGAGATGCACAGCACAAGTTTTAAGGTAGTCCTTTCGGTATGTCCGATGCCACCTAAGTTCGAGAGAGGAACGAGAGAGATTACAGACACTTCTCGATGGAATAAAAATCTGAAAAAATCGAATGTATGGAAGGTGCTGCAAAAATTGTCGGTGTATGATAATAATGCCAAAATGTTATTAACAAATTACTGAATAATAAAAATTGTGCAACTAATGATACGACAACCTAATATTTTTTTGTTACGCAAATCAATTTTATTGATGATTTTTTCTGAATACGTATGAATTTTTTTCACAATTTTATGTAATGTTTGAAAATTGTGATTTTAAACAAATTTTAACATAAAGAAAACGTAATTTTCAATCACACAAAATTCTGAAAAAATTCATACATAATAAAAAAAAAGTAACAAATCATTTTCACGAGAAAAAAAATTAGGTTGCCGGGTAATTTGATGCATAACTTTTAATTTCAGTAATCTTTTAGTAACATTTTGGAATTATTATTATGCATAAATAATCTTTTCGACAATTTCCACATGCTTGATGTTTTTTCAGATTTTTGTCCGATCGGGAAGTGTTTATAATTCTCTCTTATTCCTCTCCAAAACTTATGCTGCGTCAGACGTAACGAAAGGTCTACCTTAACTACATATCTTTTGTCGGCTTTTTGATAGGAAAAAAAAAAATTTGGCGTATGACCGCTAGCCGATAATTGTTTTGAACTCGAAGTTCCGTTTTATCTCCGGTTTAGTTTCCGTCGACGACCCAGCCGTGAAATAAGATCTCGTCCGTCGAATGATCACGATTATATTTATACACAGAAAAAATATATCATTGAATGAAGTAAAATTTGCTTGCGGGCTGCCAATGAAGTAAAAACGTTGTTTCAATTCTATTCTGAATTCGTACAATTTCATACCGGATTGAAACGATAACATATTACCTTGACAGTCTTACTGTCGTTGTTTCAATATCATATGGAGTTGTAAGAATTGAAAGTAACATTTAAACAAACATTTTTTTCTTCGGCAGTCCGCAAGCGAATTTTTTTTTCAGTGCAGCATAGACGTACGACGAGTTCGGGGAAAATTTGTCGAGATTGTTAAATAAATTATTAGATAAATTGTTAAAATTCTGTTTTTCTTCACTGACCTGTGCTCCGCCGCTCGGTCCCTCTGCCGTCGATTCTTGAACCAATTGCTGACCTGGGTCGTCGTCAGACCCGTGTTCTCCGCGAGTTCTCTCTTCTCACGTGGCGACGGATAGGGATTCGCCGCGTACCATTCGCGCAAAACGCTTCTCGACTTTTCTTTGAAGCAGTACGAAGTCTCCTCACCGTCCCAGATCGTTCTCGGCAGGGGAAACTTGCGTCTCACCCTGTACTTGCCTGTTTCGAATAACAAATCACGAGTTTTACTATTGTGACGATTCAATTTTTATCGCGAAGAGCGAGGAAAGCTTTCATGCGGTTTGGGCCGATGAAAAAGTGTTTTATTTTATTTCCCGAATAAAAGGCTCGAATAAAAGTTGACAAATAATTGGACTTTTTTAGTTTTTTATTTAAATCGACATTCACTGTGTAGAGGCCTGTCTCGAATAATAAATTGAGAATTTTACGATTGTGTCTACTGAAATTTTATCTGCGTTAAAAGCGAGGAGAGCTTTCATCGATTTTGGGCAGAGAAAAAAGTGTTTTATTTCACGTATCAAAAGAAAGCCTGAACAAAAAAATTTGATAAACAATATCCCATCTAAAATAAAAATTCACTTTGCACTTGTCTGTTCCGAATAACAAAAAGCGAGTTTCACGATTGTTTCAATATAATTTTTATCGCCACGAGCGAAATTTTTCACCAAGTTTGTCCAGACCAAGAAGTGTTTTATTTTATTTCTCGAAAAAAAGCTCGAACAAAAAAATCTTGCTAAATAATCTCCCACTTTATTTCGACATTCCCGATTCGCTGACCGGTCGATAAAAACCGCTGCTAATTCGACAATTAAACGTACGAACAAATCCAATAAATGATTTTTATTACACTCGGTGCGAAAAGCGTAGTTTTACGCATGCTTCGCGCACTTTCACACCTTGTGAAGTAAATTTTGGTACGATACTTTGAACTGGTGCGAAAGTCACACTCGACGGAAAAAGTTTTATTTCACTCGGTGCGTAAAGTGTAGCTTTACGCACTCTTCGCGCGCGTAAAACTCCTCTTTCGCACCTTGTGAAATAAAATTTCGTACGATACTCGTGCGATAAACGTTTTCTTAACTCGTTGCAATTTCACCACTTGCAACACTCGTCAGACAAAGTTTTATCGCACTCGTATCGAAATGTACTATTATCGCACTAGCCCTGCGTGTGCACACTGGGTCTTTGAAGGAACACCCGAAATTTGAAGCTCTCCGTTTTTTCCGCTTTTTCGACGATGGTTCAATTTTTATTGACAACGGTTTTAAGCTTTTGACTTTGGCAACTTCTGTGCCATGTAGTAACACTTCAAGAAGTAACCCAGCATTTTTTCAAATTTTTTGAAAGACTACTAAACTTTGAAAAGCCGCCTCTTCCCTAAAAGACCCAGTGTACACACCGTGTGTCTGAAAATAAAGTGTACGCACGCAGAGCTAGTATCGTAAATTACAATTTTTTTCAAATTAAAAGGAAATTGAGTTTTTATACTGACCGACCGCACCCAGCGACCTTCCCCGGAGTCTCTCGGCCTCGATGTAATGTGCCTTCAGCCACAGCGCCTGAAGTTTCGGATGATTGTGCGGACTGAAAGTGTTATTCTCGAGGATCTTGTACAGCTCCTTGAAGTTACAACGATGAAACGCGACGATAGCTTTGGCTTTTAGCACACTCTCGTGCCTGTGAAGTCTCGCGCAGGCTGGCAACGACCATATGAACCTGCTGAGCCTCTCGACGGTGCCCGCCTGCTGCAGTACCTGCACAGACGACACCATCGCCTTGAAGACGATAGACAGGGGGGGCACACTGTTAGTCGGCAGAACTCATCCCGGTCTCTCCTCTTACTCTAGTTCATCTTGTATACAATCATCCCTCGTTTAATCTCTAATTTTTTTTATTATTATTTTTTTATTATCATCGCTCGCGGGTCTCGAAGTGATAATTTTGTTTAACAGTTTTTGTTTCAATACATTTTTTTTTTTGGATAAGAAAAATCAACGCAGACAACAATCTTGAGTCCAAGCTCGGTCGATTGGGAGAAAAGAAAAAAAATGTCGAGACCCGAAAAACATTCTCAACGTAATTTGTTTCGCATTTTTTTTGCTCTTTTTCTAAATTGTAGGATAAATTTATCATTGGCATTGATGTAAAAAAGAACTTCGTATGAAATTTAATGTACAGGACCGAAAGTTTTTGTGCAAAACTGGTATATCAAATTTCGTGTACAATTGTGGTGGAAAATTAATGTTCGGTGTATTAAAAACATTGGGAATACTTTATTTTTAATAATTTACTTTAACGTTACGATGAAAGTACTTTGTTTTTATAATTTACTTTAATTTCAATGAAAAAGTATAGTATTTTTCATCACAATTGTACATTAAATTTAATGTACCAGTTTTAGCATAAAAACTTCCAGTCCGGTACATTAAATTCACAATTGTTTTGTTTTTTACAGCCATGTACGATTTAACTAGTCAATGACTTTTCATAAAAATTTGCATCTTGTTTTCTTTTTGTTCCAAATTGCAGATACGATTAACATTAGGATGTACGATTTGACCAAAGCTGCGGCTATTGGCAGATGCGGCGATACAAGACAACTAGCGCCCACGTCACACGGACGCCGATTGATTCATCTAACCGGTGTATTATAAAAGTTCAGAGATATACACTGTAAAAAAAATCGTATGGAATTTAATATACCGGCTCTAGAAGTTTTTATGCACAAACTACTATATTAATTTTCATGAGCAGTCGTGATGAGAAATTACCGATACAGTATATTTAAAACTTTACAAATAATTTACTTTAATTTCACTGTAAAGTTCATTAATTTTTCGGTCCAATTGTACATTAAATTCAATATACAAGTTTATTTTTTTCATAAAAACTTCCAGTCCGGTGAATTAAATTTACGATTTTTTGAACAGTGTATATATTTATTGCTCGATCATTAATTCGCTAAGAGTTGGCACTGCGCATGCGCGCACGTTGTCGCGGGGCAATTAAAATCGCCTCCTCTGATTTACGTTCAAAACGGTTGCCGTACAGAATTCAGAAAGCATTATGTCCGTGTGACGAGGGCAAGGAGCTAACGACGTCTAGCCACGCGGCAACGGTACACACCGCCCGAGCGGGCGCACGATAGACGTTGACAACTTTATTATCGTATTCTCTCTGGGCGGCGCGGTGCAGTCCGCGCGCCGCCGCCGTCGCCGCGCCACTGCCAGTTATAAATTCAATTAAATCGGCATTAACGAAGGGGAGAACGAGCGAGAGAGAGAAAGAGAAGAGAGACAGTATCTTATGTGAGGCGACAATATATTATAACACACAAAAATCTCACTGTAACAAAAAATGTATCGCAATATTCGCCCGACAAACTAATATCGTGCGATGTGGATCGGTGCATCGCAACAATGCACAGCACGAGCAGCGGGCAATAAAAAATAATTAAATTTGTGACAATCGCGAATTGGTCGACTTGAAAAACGATTATTGTTTTCGATCGATAATAATGATGATACATCATTAATATTAACGATATTAACAGTTGCAACAGTTTATCGTAGATGTGTAAGGAAAATGCATGATTTATGAAACATTTTGACGGAGTTAAATATCTGGCAAGATTTTATCGACCCTTGTGTTATAAATATTTTTTGCACTGGCTATTATCGTTTACGCGATAACTGCACATATTTAACTGCGGAACAACTAAGAGCACGCGTGGGCAATGAAAAGAAAATTAAACTCGCGATGATCGTATGCAATAAATCTCGAGTTCAATCAGCTTGAAAAATTATTATTGCTGTAGTGCAGTCATCTTAATGGTTTCATTAATATTAACGATATCATTAACGATAATATTGGTAACGATATTAACTGTACTGTCGCGATAGTATATCGTAGTGTATAAAAAGAAAATGTGGAATTTATGAAAAATTTTAACGGAGATAAATATCTGGCAAGATTTTCTCGACCCTTGTGTTATAAATATTTTTTGCACTGGATATTATCCTTTACGCGGTAACTGCATATTTTTAACTGCGGAACAACTCATAGCACGCGCGGGCAATAAAAGAAAATTTACGATCGTATGCAATAAATCTTGGGTTCAATCAACTTGAAAAATTGTTATTGGTGCAGTGCAATAATCTGAATGATATCATTAATATTAACGATATGATTGATGATAATATTGGTAATGATATCAAAAGTACCGTTGCAACAGTATATCATTTCAGATTTTTAAGTAATCGTTAATTTTTGTTCTATAAAAAAATAAAAAATCAACGATTACTTAAAAATCTGAAAAAATTCATACGTATTCAGAGAAATAAACGAATCATTTTCATTAAAAAAAGTTTTGTTGCCGAGTAATTTGTTAACCTATTAATTTTTTGATGAATTTGTTAATAACATTTTGCAATTATTATTATGCAAAATGAATCTTCTCAGTACCTTTAGTATACATGATTTTTTTTTCAGATTTTTACACCATCAAGAAGTACTTGCAATTTTCTCTTATTGTTGCCGAACTTATGCGAAGTCAGCGCGCAGCGAGACTCCCTCCTTAA
>JAPYZC010004181.1:0-22209 GCA_030522665.1 Ichneumoninae sp. A BG-2022a
CACTGTTAAAAAAAATTGTAAATTTAATGTACCGATATTGGAAGTTTTTATGCATAAACCAGTATATTAAATTTAATGCACAAATATTATGTAAAATTAAAGTAGTTTTAAAGTAACTTTTAAATACATTCAGTACTATTAAAGTACTTTTATTAAAAACATCACTTTTTATTATTTTCTATTTACCGTACATTCATTTTACACAACATTTGTATATTAAATTTAATATACTAGGTTATGCATAAAAGCTTCCAATACATGTACATTAATTTCGATGCAGACATTTTTTACAGTGTAACTGTAAAAATGAATTCCTTAAGCGCGACACGTAAAATATTTTTCTTCGATAAGGAAGGAAAGTTGGGAAATGAATTTTTGTACATCTAAACGGAGAACAACGAAGATGGTGAATATCGAGTGGCACCGATGCAAGGAAATCGCGACGAGAGCGATAAAAGAAAACACGTGTGGTACGTGCGGTAAACCGCGGGTAATAAAGCCACTACCACAGCCGCAGGAGCACCGCCGATAGTTATGTGCCCGGAGAGAAAAGCTGCGCTGCTCATGGACCCGGCTAATTATCCGCACGGCTGCGGATATTCGAGATCACGCGAGACTAAGACTGAGACGGCGACGACGACGAGGACGAACGTGGCGCAGGAAAGTGTGCTAGAGGAGTAAAGTGCTACGTCGAGAACTGATCGCCGTGATATTACGAAACTCTCGTCGAGAGTTTAACTCTGAGCTTAGGCGGAGATATCGTACGGAAAGGAGGCTGCGCTGGACCGTGCGCGAGCGAGCTTTGGGCCACGGGGCGAGCGTGGACGCGCATAATTATTGGGCTGCGATAATGCACAATGGAGCGATGGTGCACGTGCAATCTGGACAATCCGAGCGTTATACCGGCGAAAAAAAAATCAAATGAACGCTGCAATCGCCAACCATCTCTCACTACGCGGTAAAAGTACAATACAAAAAATAATGAAAAATAAAGTTGATCTATACTTTTTTCCTAACGTAGGGGAGAGCGGGGCAAAATGGGACAGTGGGGCAAAACGGGACAATGAGGGCAAAACTCAATTTTTCAATAATTTTTAGGAACCCCATTTTGTCCCAATGATATATCCGGATTTTCAACCTCATTTTGCCTAATGGACCAATTGCCATCGCCACCATCCAAAAGTTATTGGAAAATTGCGTTTTGTCTCATTATCCCGTTTTGCCCCGCTGTGCCATTTTGCCCCGCTCTCCCCTATGCACGTAAAAGCCCGCTTTCCTGTGACGTGTGCACTGAAAGGCACTTTTTCGCATCGCATGCGGGAAAAATACTGCGCATGCCTAGAAATGCAATGTGGTCTTTCTTCCCGCACTAGTGCGGTAAAGTGCATTTTTACGCACGCTTCCGAAAAACGAAAAGCGTGATTTTCGTGTATTTGTTAGAAAAAATTATGTGAATGGCATGGGCGTAGAAAAGGATTTCTTGCCATATAAATAACTATTCCTGTACTTCTTCTTTTCGTGTCTTTCTCGAATAGACTAAATTGGACTCGAACACTGATAAAAGAAATGCGGTCGAATCAACCAAAGATTCCGGTAGGATCGTTCAAATAAATACGTAGTTGGTCGAACAAAACATTTTAATGTCTCAAAAATACTTTGTCGAAGTAATCCAAACATTAAAAAAAATTAACCAATCTTTTAGCTGTACCAACAAAATACTTATTTCAGTCAACCAATGACTCGGATAGGAGCGTTCAAATAAATATTCAATCGATCGAACAAAATATTTTAATGGTTTAAAAATAATTTGGCGAAATCATCCAAACATTTTTTTTTGAATTAATCAATCTTTTAGCTGCACCAACGAAATATTCATATGAACGTCCCTGGCCGAAACTTTAGGTGATTCGACCGTATTTTTTTGTCACTGAAGGGTTAAAGTTCTGGCGAAGAGCGCGTGGTGACCGAGAGAATCGAAACAAAAAATAATATCGTGACAATGCCCTATTATTCTTCTGCCCTCGGATTCTCGTTCTTCTTTTTATTCTTTTACAGTTACCTGCTCCGTTCGTGGTGTCTTTGTTGCGGAACCTGCGCCGGGGCCGAAGCCCTCGCGTTATATTGCTTCTCGGTCGAACGACCTCTCGTCCGCGATTGGCCAGGTAACGAGGCATATTACGCAAGTCTCATCGTTCGACCTTAAGCCTCGCGTCCGGCGGCCCCGTCGCCCGTTTCAACCGCGCGGGTCCAACATACCACAGACACACATGCCCATGTGTATCTCCCGTGCGGCCTTTTTTTCTCGACCCGTCGAACTGTTGCTCCCCGTCGTGCCGATCATTATATCATTTCAATGCATCGTTCGACTTTTCCTCGAACTTGTTTCCGTACTTTCCGCGATTGTGAAAAGTACGAGATTACTTAATCGATCCGATTGCACCTCGATCGATCCGACCGAACGCTCTCTCCTTATGTTGCAGTACGATAGTGCAGGTTTTCGGGGCGGCAAGTACTTATTGTCTCCTATCTTGCTCAATTTACTTATACGGTATAAATCGATAATAAATTCATAAATCAGCCAGTGAACGTATTCTCCGGTACGAGTGAAAACATTACCGATTAGCGATGAAAACAAGATATCAGTGAGAGAACTAGTACACTGCGGAAAATTTTTTGTTGGATTAACCAAAAGTCGCGGTGACATACGTTCAAAGCTGTTATTCGTTTGGTACAAATAAAGCATTATTTTGTTAAAGGTTACTTGATTCAATTTATCCAAAATTTGTCGATTGAAATTAACATTTTTGTTGTACCAACCGAATACATCTTTGAACGTATGTCACCGCGCATTTGCTTAATTCAACCGTTTCTTTTCCACAGTGTACCTGTTGCATAAAAATATTTTCCAAGAATTATAATTGTAGTTAGCGATATTCAAAAATTATATTATTGTCAAACGTTTATATTTTGAATCAAAGGGCTTGTCCCCGTTAAACAAATCTAAATAAATAAATAAATAATAAGTTCACCGATGCAAATAATGCGAATCGAATGAATCCAAAGTCGACTGCCTGGGCATTCTTATGGAAAAACTATTACTTGACTTTTCATGGAAATTTTGTTGGTACTTTCCGCGATTATGAAAAGTACGATCGACCCAACTAAACGGTCTATCCTTATGCTGCAGTGAGAAAGTTCAGATTTTTGAGAGAGCAGGAGGTTTGTTATCGAACAATAATGCATCGATGCAAATAATGCGGAACAAATAATGCATCGATGCGAATAATGCGGAACAAATCATAATCGACGGTCTCATAATTCTCACGGAATATTATACTACAAGTGAAGCGAGGCCAGAAATCACATGAGGTGAAAATCCGCTCCTTCCCGTGCAACAATGGATACTTTTTTACGATTTCGTTAAAATAACCACATTTTGTGCTTCGCAAAATCGTTATTTCCGACAATGACCATTAGGGAAGGATGGGGCAAATTGAAACAGGGGGCGTGGTGACCGCGGTCAGGGAAAACCGGGAAAAGTCAGGGAAACAATAACTTGGTCAGGGAATCAGGGAAAAGTCAGGGAATTTCAAAATTGGTCAGGGAAAAAGTAAATTGGCGCCACCCCTTCTATAAATAAATAAAAAGTACATAAAAGGAAGCCTTGAATAAAAATTCCGAACATTAAAAAAAAACAGAATTAAACATAGAATAATTAGGCATTTTCATTTGCATCATTCATTTTTTTTAATAGACGTCGTTAGAAGTTTGGTTCAAAATGGAGTATCCAAACATTATTGGAAAATTGAGTTTTGCCCCGGTGTTCCGTTTTGCCCTCGCTGTCCCGTTGTGCCCCGCTCTCCCCTACTTCTCCGGGAATAATAAAACAGTAATTACTGCGCATGCGCACAGGTTAACAACCATTATCGTTCAACAATAGGCAATTTTCCGGCCGTATTGCACGCAAGGAAAGTGTTACTTACTTATTTTAGCGAAATCGGGAAAAAAGCCATTACGATCGCTTTTTTGATTAATTTTATTCGCATTCCGAAATCAGATACATTCACATTGGATTATAAATTAATTCGGGAATTATTAAGCAATCAGGCAAATTTGAAGGATCAAAATTATATCGGGACAAAAAATTGGGATTACCGAACGTTTGTTTTTTTTTCGCTAGCATGCCACTTTAAGAGAATGTCTGCGCCGCTTAAGTTCATCGGCTCACCTTCACTTTCGTTTCCGTGAGAGATGGTCATCGTACGCCTCCGCATTGAACTCGCTGGCCCGGCTCCGTTGTTTGTCTCTCGTTCGACGATCAATCGTCGGATTCTACCGAGGTCTCAGCCTTATTTTATGCGAAAGATCAGTCACTATTTTTTTTCTTTTTTTTTGGCACGGAAAGAATTACCATTTACTTTCGAATCTATCGGTCAGATCCTCGAAAATGACTAAGCACCCATAATAAATTAAATGCCTAATTCATAGGGTACACATTTTTCAAAAATATTAGGAAAAAAAAAATTTGCAACACAACAAAACAATTGAAAGCATTAAATTCACTTTCACGTATGACATGAAAAATTGTGCTTGTCATTGGTAATAATAACCAGTGATCGTTTAGGTTATGAAAACTGTTAAATAACATCAATCATACAGTAATTAATAATTTGCTAATAAATAAAAATATCACGTTAACGCATAAAAGTTATAAACAAGACTCGCCCGTCTTTTGCCCTTCGGCCAGTCGGGAATGAACCCTTTGAAGCAAGTTGTATCATACGTGATGCAACTTTTAGAATTCAGAAAAAAATACATTAATAACCAACCGATGCATTGGCAATTTCACACTTGTAAAAAAAATGAATGTTTGAGAGGGTTAAAAAAATGATCGACCATCGTTCAAGGCAATGTTGCAGAGTCTGCGCGCCATGAATGTGTTTAATGAACTTTTATTACATCCCAATTTCAGTACCGCAGCCATGTAAGAGTCGTACTCGAGTCGCAGTTCATTAATTTAGGTACCGGAGGCGTTTCACTCTACTTAGCTATCGCAATAAATTGCGGCAATGCTCCTCGTGCGCACCACATGCTCATAAAGATTCTTCTCCCTTCGCGAGCGCACGTGCTCTTTGACGTAATTCGGGCTCGCTGATTTCTCGTATATATGTAACGGGCGCGCAAAGAATATTGCAGACCTCTCAACTTTCTTGCTCCGCTGTCCAGAGGATCCGTGATTACGCAACGTGGACAATTATATCATTGTAAAAACCGACCGCGTTAGGTGCGCGGTCGGTGTGTGGCTTCAGCGGTTTGTTCTATAAAAAATAAATAAAATCAACGATTACTTAAAAATCTGAAAAAAATCATACGTATTCAGAAAAATAAACAAATCATTTTCATAAAAAAAAAGTTTTGTTGCCGGGTAATTTGTTAACCAATGAATTTTTTGATAAATTTGTTAATAACATTTTGCAATTATTATTATGCAAAATCAATCTTCTCAGTACCTTTCGTATACATGATTTTTTTCAGATTTTTACACCATCAAGAAGTACTTGCAATTTTCTCTTATTGTTGTCGAACTAATGCGAAGTCAGCGCGCAGCGAGACTGCGCAAAAAAAATGTACAAGGCAATATGTGACCCTATGATTGCCATAGTCGCGTCGCGTGGAACGTAAGTTCCCTGATAGTGATTCGAAAAAATATATAAATATACTAAAAGTATTTAATGTAAAATTCACCCTAATAAAAACCCACCGAATAACATTAATTTCCATTAAATAAAATCGTCGTCACCCAACATACTATTTCTTGCATCCCAGTTCTGAAAAATGGGTTAGTATTTGACACCATTCTCTCCGATTGAATAATAAAGTAATATAATCAAAAATTTGCAAATTCGAAAATAGCGGAGCCATTAAAAAAAAAAAAGTACGAGCGTTCCATATAAAAAGAAAAAAAAATACTAATAACATTTAAGGTAAAATTCGTTTCCATGTAGAAACGGTGGTCCATATTCACCCTAATGAGAACCCACAGAATAACATTAATTTCCGCTAAAGAAAATCACAGTTCTCAAAAATGGGTTCAAGAATGGGTTTTTGGCACAATTATCTCCGATTGAATAATAAAAAAATAGCTGATCCAAAATGGCACAGCCATTCAAAGGAAAGTACGAGCGTTCAAATAAAAAATGATAAAAAAAGCCAGGTACCAGCGATTTGCAGTTGCATCGTTGCAGACTCACCCTGTACATTCCACAGTGCACTAAGTGCACACTGGATATGCGCACCCGCACATAAACACTTCATCTGCATCCCGCAAGGACCCCGAGCGCGCCGCCATGGCGTTCTACTCTATATGTGTGCACCGTTCATACTATCCGGTCTATGTGCCGGTCCACGAAGATTCGCAGGGACGGAACGAGCGTGAGAGCGACGGAGGCGAACAGAGAAAGACACCCGGAGAGGTGAAAGGTGCTCTTCTTACGTGATTTTACAATACAACCCGCGAAGGAAGAGCCAAGAGGAGGATGCCCTTTCGCGAGTCTAATAAACCTCCTCGGCTCTCGGTACGGTGAACCGCACGCGCGCATGCGCGCGCGATCATCCCGTCGGCGCTTCCTCGTGCACGTCGGCAACGAATGGCATCGACGGGAACATCTCGCGGACTGCAGGAATACTCGAATAGGTGATATATACCTAACCCGAGGTAGCGAACAGCGGGGCAAAATGGACAGTGGGGCAAAACGGGACGACGAAGCAAAACGCAATCTTCCGATAACATGGTGGCCGTTTTTTCCCCTCAAAAAATTCCCTGACTTTTCACTGACCATTTAAAAATTTTCCCTAGCCAAACTTCTAACGACTTCTAGTAAAAGAAATTAATTATGCAAATAAAAATGCATAATTATTGTATTAATATTTAATTCTATATATTTTTTTTTCGAAATGTTCAATTTTTTTCAAGGCTTCCTGTTATGTATTTCTTATTTATTTATACAAAGTTCGGCGACAATTTAATTTTTCCCTGACCAAGATTTTTTTCCCTGACTTTTCACTGACCAATTAAAAATTTGCCCTAGCTAAACTTCTAACGACTAGAAAAGAAATTAAATATGCAAATAAAAATACATAATTATTGTATTAATGTTTAAATCCCTATTTTTTTTTTTCGAAATGTTCCATATTTTTAAGACTCCCTGTTATGTATTTTTTTATTTATACAAAGTTCGGTGACAATTTAATTTTTCCCTGACTTTTCCCGGTTTTCCCTGACCGCGGCCACCATGGATAACTTTTGAAATGTCGCGGTGGTGCTGAGTGGGCCAAAACGGGGTTGAAAATCCGGATGTATCGTTGGGGCAAGATGGGTCGTCCAAAAATGATTGGAAAATTGAGTTTCGCCCCACCGTCCCATTTTGCCCCAGCTCTCCCCTATAGGTGGCTTCTACCGCCGATCGTTCCGCGTTGCCGGTCGATCGAGGCGCTCGATCGTTCGACCTTCGGCCACAGCTTCGTATTTCTCGGTGACGAGCACCTGTTTGGCGGTTAGTGACTTCGGTAAAGTCGACGTCATGCTGCGAGAAGGGAGGGGGATGCGGGTCATCCAGCCGGTTTCGAAAGGGATCCTTTTGATACATTTTAGACTTTTTTTTGCCTTTTTTTGCCCGCGTCGAAAGGCGGAGATTCGAAACGGTAAGGGAAAAAAGGTAAAAACGTAAAAAAAAAGGGTAAAAAAAAGATAAAAAAAAGTTAAGAATCATGGCCCAAAAGCCGCATCTCTCGAGTCGTGAATAGACGGGATGGAGGAGGAATAAAAATAAAACAAAAAATTGTGAAAGAATGCCGTTGCTTCTTCGGTCACGCGTGAACGTACCAAGGATTCTGGATCATCCGAGGGATTGGGTAACAGTTTTGATGGACAGAGAGAGGATTCCAGTTTACCAGCCAAGGGGCCAGAGAGTGTTTCATCTCGCTGTTGATTTTAAAATAACTCGGCGTTCCTGTTTAACTGTCGGGTTACGAAACGGACCGGCACACGCGAGCCCTGCAACACAATGAGCAGATACGAATGGTTGGGTAGAAACTAACGAAAATAATTTGAGCAATGTTTTACATATAATATCGACGGACCTTCGACTGGTCCACACGAATTCCGATCTTTGCACCCAGAAAAAAAAATTATTTTACTGCCACCGTTTATTGGGTTTAAGTAATATATTTATTTGATTTGAATAATCATTTTTTTTAATTAAGTAAATAGTTTCTTAAATGAAATAAATATTTATTTAAGTCAAATAAATATTTTACTTAAACCAAATAAATGGTGGCCGTCAAATGAACTATTTTTCTGGGTGCAAATGATGTTTTCAATTTGTCTGCAAAAGACGATGTTTGCCTGTCGAAGACAGCGCGTGCCGACGAAACATCGCGCGCTGCTTTGCACGATACAACCGTCGAATCTAATGCCAGATAATCTTATCAAAAACATTTGAATGCCAACTATTATTATTTCGATGGTAACTCACAGTGTAAAAGAAATTCGTATGAAATTGTACGTACCGGACTGGACTTTTTGATAAAAAAACTGGTATATTAAATGCAATGTACAATTGTGGTGAAAAATTAATGTTCAGTGTGTTAAACACATTGGAAACACTTTATTCTAAAAAATTTACTTTAATTTTAATGAAAAAGTATATTCACTTTTTATCATAATTGTACATTGTACATCATAATTATACATTACATTCACCATTTTTTTTACAGTGTGCTCAAAAAACTTTTGTTCGAAAAAAAAAAAAATGTACATAAACTGTTTCTGAAATTTCAAACACATGTGGGCTGCAATTTTACAGTAAAATTTGTATTTGTATCTAAAATGTTTGTAATTCTGGCTGAAGGACTTAGGTCGATAGCCAATTGGCAATATATTTATACTCTCATGACAACTTACACTATGTAAATGCTACGTACCAAAAACTGTTCCATCTGGAATATTGTCAATAAATCTACTACTACTACTGTTTGCAATTTTCAGGCGAAAGATTTGTAATTCAGGTGTCCGGTATTTTTATTTTCCAAAAAAGTACATTAATGCAAACTAATTTTAAGTTCCAGTACATTAAATTGTCAATATGAGATTATGATCAGAATATGAGCTCCAAAAAAATGTCCAAAGCGTGTGGCAAATTTTACTATAGGAACAGTAACGAGCCAGCCAGCCAACCAGCCAGTCAGTTCGAGAGTATTTAAAATATAAAAATCGCTAAAATAGGTTTATCTGTTTTTCTCATTACGGTGCATAAATCGACTCGCATGACCAATATATTATTTTTTTTTAACGAGGTGAAAAAGGACCGTGAGAATAAATTCCCGCTTACATGTAACAGGGTCCGAGCAATGTCCATCCCCGCTATACTTTGGCGCATCCCGCAGCAAGTAGTAACAGCCGCGATAATCGGACGCTCGATCTCTCCGCCCGGCGTGCAGACTTCGCCACCGCCGTAATAAACCAAGCCGAAGAATCTCTCGGTTTCTCGGTGCAAGGATCAGCATATATGCATACTACGTTCAGCAGAGTTCTCGAACTAATAGCCCGCCGGTAAACCATACGTATATTCCTTAATGGAGTGCGGTGCAATTAGGTGCATCGAAAAAAAAGTCGCTCCAACAACCCGGCTGGGATCTAATGGCAGAAATCTTCGCTCGCAATTCACCGAAGGTGCATCTTTTCCGAGAGTTTCATCAGACATCGCTACTCTGTTTTTACTGCACGTAACTGTGCCGTGAGTATAGGCCTTCATGGATCAACCTGCGCTGGGTGCGCGCTCGATAAATAACTTTCGAGTATTAATTAATGAAGCCGCAACGATAGGGACACGCGATGTGTGGGGATAATAAACATGCACGGTCACCGATGAACTTAGTTAAGTCTGCCGTTATCTGGAGACCTCGAGGCGCTGCAGGTAACACACCGTACGATTCTGCATTTTTTAAATTTTACTCAAAAAGAGTTGTTCATTTTACAAAAAAAAATTATTCTTTTTATTAATGTGTTTGTTAACTTTCCAAAAATGTTATTTAATTTTACAAAAATGTTTGTCGATTGTACAAAAATGTTTGTTAATTTTACAAACGGTTTGTTAATTTTGCTAACGGTTTGATAATTTTATAAAAATGGTTGTTAATTATCCAACCTGGTTGTTAATTGTAGAAACCGTTTGTCAATTTTACAAAATATTTGTTAATTATACAAAAAATGTTTGTTAATTGTACAAACTATTTGGTCATTTTACAAAATGTTTCATAATTTTACAAAAATGTTTGTTAATTAATAAGAAAAGGATCGTTGACGATTGTGGACAAAAAAAAGTACGAGCCTTATTTACGTGCAGAGCAAAGATTTATCGAGTGACTCGCCGAGAGACGTCTGCGCCGTTCATCGAGTCATTGCAGGCATCCTCAGTGTCGGGACTCCTGACCGGGCATGTCCTCCGCTCCGCGGATCAACCTCGAGACAACGAAATCCGTTCGAGCTTTTTGCATCGCGCCGGCTGAGAAGTCGGTGAAGTGGCAGCTGAAGGGGCAGCTAGGACGAGAAGTATCGCGGTAAATGTCACGGGATTCACACAGGCATTACGCGCGGATGTTATATCATTCGTGTCTTCCTCGACCGTACTAAAACCCGACGCGCGTTGACGTCGTCTTCTTTTTTTTGTCAGCCTCGCTACGACGGGATTTGCAAAAAAAAAAAAAAAAAAAATGGCCGGGATTCCGCGTAACTGAAACGCGATATACCTCGCATGCCTACATATTTATTAATACTGCGCGAGAGGACGCGTTTAACGTCGCTTCTTCGCGAAATAATTTCGAAGCGAAGCCGCAAGACCCGTTGCGTGGGTTGTGCGGAACGACGAGGGATCGATTACACTATCGTTATTAAGATTGTCGAAGAAATAACACACACGAACAATTATTGCGGGATGGTAACTTCGGAAGATTGTGTCACGTAGGTTTCTTTGTCGAGAAGTTTTCTCGGAACGCTCGATGCGGTATCGAGCTAAGCTGATCGTCTCGGATTTGAGTTCAATGGGCCTTGAGGAAAATCCAAGAAACTTATGAAATTTTCGTGTCCGTCGCTGAATCTTGTGTACGAGAGATCGCAAAGTCGATGGCCATTGTTTGTTTACAACAATTTACTGGTTGGCAAAATAGTAGGTCCAAAATTTTAGATGATATCCTAATTGATGTCTTTTCTAGAAAATAAAAAAATAATCTGCATTCAGTTAAGGGTGAGGATCTGTCGATGCCAATTATCTGATTACAGCAATTTATTTATTGGCAAAATAGTAGGCCGAACATTTTAGATGGTATCCTGATGAATGTCCTTTCAGGGAAATAAAAAATAATCTGCATTCAGTTAAGGGTTCATTTATTGGCAAAATAAGGTAAGGGTTTATTTATTGGCAAAATAAATTTATTTATTAATTTATTTATTGGCAAAACAGTAGGCCAGCAATTTTAGACGATATCCTAATGAATGTCCTTTCAGGGAAATAAGAAAATAATCTGCATTCAGTTAAGGGTGAGGATCTGTCGATGGCAATTATTTGATTACAATAATTTATTTATTGGCAAAATAGTAGGCCGCACATTTTAGATGGTATCGTGATGAATGTCCTTTCAGGGAAATAAAAAAATAATTTGCATTCAGTAAAGGGGGAGAATCTGTCAATGCCAATTATTTGTTTACAACAATTTATTTATTAGCAAAATAGTAGGCCGGCAATTTTAGATGATATCTTGATGAATGTCCTTGCTAGAAAATGAGAAATAATTATTTTTCAGTTAAGGAGGAGGCTCTGTCGATAATCTTTACAGATATATCTGCAGTTACCTAAACGCTTTCTATATGAACTAAAAACTAATCCGGATTCATTTAAGGAGGAAGGTTTCTCCATAGCAATTATTTGTTGGCAAACCACTAGGTCAAAAAATTTTCGATGGTATCCCGATGGATGTCCTTTCTAGGAAATGAGAACTAATCCGCATTCAGTTAAGGGGGAGGGTCCGTCGACGTCTCTACAGATTAATCTGCAGTTATCGAAACGCTATATCAAGCACGCGTTTGATTGCGCAACAAAATTCGTTACATGCTTACTGGAGAACAAAACTAAGGATTTTCTCCTTCAAAAAAAAAAAAAAAAAGTAAAAAACGTATACAGAAAGCCGACCGGACTAGAAACTTTCGTCGATTTGCACGCAAACAGTTGCGATAGCGTACGGCACTTCCGGAGCCGACAAAAAAAGGTCTATCACCTTACGAGATCGTGAGAGTGAGAGTGAGAATTTTCAACGCGTTAATGTAGCGTTGCCGTGAGCCGAGCGGCCTCACAGAGGGCACGTGAGCGCCGGAATAGGCTCGCGTCGAATTTTATTGCATCATCAAGGTCTCGCCCGTTTGCCGGTCGAGGAGAAAAAAAGGGGGAATTACCCGCGGTTAATCTGTTACGCGTCGGTCATTTCACTCTCGACGATGACTCGCGGCAATCTGCGCGAAGACGACCGATAAATATATCAGCGATACTAAATGGTATAATTCGATCGGATCCTATTTATAAATCTAACCATACTGGATAACGGAAGAGTCTCCGTCATTCACTGTGTCATTGAAAGTGAAAGATGATGATTAAATGACGAATACACTTCGGGCACGGTACAGTTTACGCGTAAATGTAGTTTGCATAACGTGATTATCAAAACGATCGAATCTAAAAGGTTGAATCGGGCCGAGACAGTGATGAAGAAGACGTTCAAAGGTGAAACTATGTGAGTCATCGGGAGACTAATGTATAACTATATATTGTTTTGAAGGTGTACACTCGACGTTACAGGATGTGTTTCTATATCGCCTTTCATGCATACCGTATCGAGAAGGTAGAAGCGCAGCAACGAAGTCTCGACTCGCGGAGAACTTCGCGAGAAGTCCCATTCGGTCCGAATTCGCATTCACGATTTTCTGCAAGAAAATTATGCTACAATTTACGCCTTTTTGAGAAAAGTCATTCGATGGGAAATTCATTTCAAGTTTAAAAAAAATTAAATAATATGTTTTCGGATTATTTCTTAAACACTTTTCTTTTTTTTATCAATTTGAAAGTTGTATATTGTTTTGAAAGTAGCTTTTCATGGATATCGTATTGAGAAGGTGGAAGCGCAGGAAAGAAGTCCCATTCGGTCCGAATTCGCATTCACTATATTCAGCAAGAAAATTATGCTACAATTTACGCCTTTTTGAGAAAAGTCATTCAAAGGGAAATTCATTTCAAATAAAAAAATAAAATAAATAAAATGTTTTCGGATTATTACTTAAACACTTTTCTTTTCTTATCAATTTGAAAGTTATATATTGTTTTGAAAGTGGCTTTTCATGTATACCGTATCGAGAAGGTAGAACCGCAGCAACGAAGTCTCGACTCGCGGAGAACTTCGCGGCCAGAAGTCCCGTTCGGTCCGAATTCGCATTCACTATATTCTGCAAGAAAATTATGCTACAATTTACACCTTTTTGAGAAAAGTCATTCGAAGGGAAATTCATTTCAAATTAAAAAAAGTAAATAAAATGTTTTCGGATTATTTCTTAAACACTTTTCTTTTTTTATCAATTTGAAAGTTATATATTGTTTTGAATGTAACTTTTCATGTATATCGTATTGAGAAGGTAGAAGCGCAGAAACAAAGTCTCGACTCGCGGAGAACCAAAAGTGCTATTCGCTCGAAATTCGTATTCACTATAAGAAAATTCCGATAAAATTCATACGTTTTCAGAAAAATTGTTCAAATTCAAATTCATTTCACATTTAAGAAAATGTTTTCAGATTAGTATTAGTAATAGCGGATTTATTGACAGTACGCCAGATGGTACAATTTTTTTAACATAGCATAATATAACGTAGATTGACGTAAGAGCATATATATATTGCCAATTGGCCATCGACCTAAGTCCTTCAGCCACTTTTCAGATTATTTGCTAGACTAGTTGCATTGTTACCAATTTGAAAGATAATAACTTTTTGGCATTTTCATCGTGCGGAATCAATGTTCTCAGTAGCTCGCGTACGTTCGCTTTCGGTGTTGATGTGAATGTATACTGAGAATGTATACACCGCTACACAGAAAAAAAATATCATTAAATCAAGTAAAATTTGAAGAATTGAAACAAACATTTTTTTCTTCGGCAGTCCGCAAGCGAATTTTTTTTCAGTATAGGGTAAAAGTGGCGAATATGGCCCACCTCGATTAACACGTAAATCAATGATATATGGACCGGGCCATATTCCCCACTTTTACCCTATACATAGTTAATATCGATTTTTCGTGCCTTCGACATTCATCTACGCGAAGTTTATTGTTCACCTCTCGGAGATGTTTTGTGAGAGCGGGCGATAGTTCGTGGATAAAAATGAAGTGACTGCATGAGATTAAGCGAGTTCGCGTCTCATATCACATTCTGCGTCGTGTAATTCGCGCGCATCAGATGCGCTCTAGAATATGCGCAGTAACGTCGCGAAACAAGGTAGCGCCGTGAATTGCAATTTACATGAGAGCCACTCATCTTCAACGGGGACGAGTTTTTATTACTTTCCATTTTTTTTCCTCAATCCTTTTCGCTCTTAATTACTCGTAATTATCAATTAGCCTGCTCTCGAGATTGTTTCCGAAAGTAAGTCTTTTCCCGGCAAGCTATTTTCACACGCGCTATCCAGCGCCGCTCGAGAATGCTGACGAAAGAAAAATCGTTCTCGTGACTCTTGAGAAGGCTTAACCCTCGCGTATGGGAGACTTTATGCCGGCAGCGTACGGAACTGCCGGCTTTTACCTCCAACGACAATACCGGTGTGTTTTATCGTTTCTCTTTCGTGGCATCAACGAAACGAACACTTCAAGGTCGCTCTAAAAATGTTCACTGACGTTTTTATTAAGAAAAATTACGTATAATATTCTTTAAGACAAATGACTTATAATTTTATCAAGAAAACTTACTTACAATTTTTATTAAGAAAAATCACTTATAATTTTTATTAAGAAAAATTACTTATAATTTTTATTAAGAAAAATTAATTATAATTTTTATTAAGAAAAATTACTTATAATTTTTATTAAGAAAAATTACTTATAATTTTTATAAAGAACAATTACTTATAATCTTTGTTGAGAAAAGTGTTCATCATTTTTTTAAACGTTTTTCAATGTTGCAACGAAAATACAAGCTGCAGTAGTTTTTCCGGGTACGACATCCGCTCGGCTATTCCGAGCGACTACAATTTTTTTCCCTCCATCCGATTAACTTTTTTACGAGAATCTGGAACACGGCATAAGCTCTCTCCAGCTACACGTACAATTAGCTTACCGGTGCCGGGAGAAAGACGGAGAGAGGGGAACGAAAATCGTGTATGCACGGAGAATAATACCATCGGCGAAATGAGACGGGTAATTAGTTTGATCGACAGACGGGAATTTTCGCTGTGAGATATGCCTACCTATTGTAGGCAATAAGTAGCAGTACCTCCGCGTTTCGACATAGGCCGAAGACGCGACAATAATTGCTCCCGCTTGTTCGTTGCTTTTTTTTCCATTCCAACAAACGTTTTCTCTCGTACATGCATATGTATGAGCAGACATAGATTACTATGCAGTATCATAAAAAACTTTCGTAGATTGC
Organism: Ichneumoninae sp. A BG-2022a; assembly: GCA_030522665.1. NCBI lineage: Eukaryota > Metazoa > Arthropoda > Insecta > Hymenoptera > Ichneumonidae > Ichneumoninae sp. A BG-2022a. Next base: position 15,731 of record JAPYZC010004181.1, read on the forward strand.
CAGCGAGCAGATTGCTAAGGCCGTCAGGTCAGACGACGATTCCGTATTGCTGCGAGACGTCGCTGAGGATTCCAAGAGCTAAGACGATCTTCACATCGTCTTAGCATTTGGAGCCAACCGAGCCGGTTTTTACCGACTGGGTCGGTAATAAAAATGGCAACCCTTTTTTTTACGTTCTGGAACATTTTCGGTCAACCGCAATTTATTAGTCAATTCATCGGTTGAACAGGCATTAAGGAGGGAGTCTCGCTGCGCGCTGACTTCGCATAAGTTCGACAACAATAAGAAAAAATTGCAAGCACTTGTTGATGGTGTAAAAATCTGAAAAAAATCATGTGTACTAAAGGTACTGAGAACATTAATTTTGCATAATAATGATTGCAAAATGTTATTAACAAATTCATCAAAAAATTAATTGGTTAACAAATTACCCGGCAACAAAACTTTCGTTTATTTTTCTGAATACGTATGAATTTTTTCAGATTTTTAAGTAATCGTTAATTTTTTATTTTTTTTATTAGAACAAAAATCAACGATTACTTAAAAATCTGAAAAAATTCAGACGTATTCAGAAAAATAAACGAATCATTTCACGACGTTTCACCTCGCCCGATTACCCCAACTTTTAACGTCAGGAAAATTATTAGATACATACTACATTAGATCATAAGACTACATACGATTACCACAATCGTATGTAGGGGAGAGCGGGCCAAAATGGGGCAATGGGGCAAAACGGGTTTTTTGGGCAAAACTAAATTTTCCAATCATTTTTGGATCGGACAAGGGGACAAAACTGGGCAGAAAAGCCTGATGTATCCGATAGGGCGAATTCGGACATCCAAAAATTATTGGAAAATGACGTTTTGCCCGGAAACCCTGTTTTCCCCCGTTGCCCCATTTTGCCCCGCTCTACCCTACGAAAATTTCGTACAAATAAAAATCTACTGAACAAATTTTAAAAAAATGTAGAACGTGATCTTTCTATTGGCAAGGATATGTCGATCAATGAAATGGGTCGCGTCAAATATTCTGGGTCAAGGTTAGCCGGCGTAGCTGCTGGACATTGAAGCTTCATCGACCCAATGGGATCGACGATTATTGCTCCGGGCGAAGACCTCATTAGTCCAAAGATTCGAACCATTAGCGTGGCAAGCTCGAGCGGTCGCGATTAGATTTTCATCATGTTCTCGAGAGACCCGCACCGTTGCGGGTCTCTCGAGTAACCCTTCCTTAATTTTCGTAATCGAACAAAAAGTCTTTTAGCATCCTGCCTGCAGATCGGCTAACATCTGGTCCCTCTGAATACGGAAATTAGATGTCCCATTACGTAAAGGAGCTCTTGTATTACAGTATTAAGTATTCCTCAACGTTTGTGAAAGTCCGTGGGTGAGCGCGCGCGCTCACTCCGCTCGGACGACGCACGGAATTGATTCTCCGTTTAATTTATCGGTGTACGCTTGTACAGCGGAGCTCGTACTGAGACGGTCGTGAAGCTGTTATTAATTACTTAATCGGAGCTTCTCAACTGCTCTCGCTACTGCATCAATCGTTGAAATACGCGTCTTAATTCCTACCGTTAATCGTCAGCCGATTAATCTGTAAAAAAAAAAACAGGTTTTTTTTTTTGCAATAACGATGAAAGCGACTGGACAGTTTCGTTATATTGAAACTAAAGGTCATGGGACGATGGATGTTCCCGTCAAGTCGAGATTGTTAATGTCAAGTTCGGGCCGACGTCTCGATATTTTTTATTTTTGACTATAGAAATTTAAGATAGAGGAACGGGATAGAGGAGCTCGGTCAATGGCCCGTTTGTCTCCCAGTTTGTTACTTCATATAGATAGATAGACTGATAGATAGATGGAATTTTATTCAGTAATGGGATAAATCGCCTAAATAACACTGCGGTATAAAAGGTAAGAATTTAGTTTAGATTTTACTGAAAACTAAGACAGGTATGAGGTAAACGGCCCAATTACTGACCGCCTAAGCTCCGCATGGCATTGGAAATGAAAGGGGATTGTTAACAATAGCGGAGGTATTGAAGTTACTGGTGTTACAGAAAAGTTTAGAGTCCCAATTAACTGAAACAAGTATTATGTTATTATTTTTGACTGTTTTAAAAATGAGTAACTCAAAATATACGCACAGTTGTAAATAACCCGATTAGTGACCTGCAATTTTGTGACATAGCCCATATAGTGACCTACCTAAGGCCTAATTACTGCCTAATTACTGACCTATGCTGTCTTGCATCTATGCCCGATTAGTTACTAATATTTCGAGCGACAGTGAAGTCATGTTAATTCGATGCCAGATCTTCGCATCGTGACACAGAGAAAATTGTAGGTAATGCATAATGCTGCAAATTCATATGAACATTGTACAAAAATCATGCATTTCTGTAACTATTTTAGTTAGATTCTATAGTAAAAAAATAGATAAGGCAATAAAATCGTAACTCACCAGCGTGCTCATCGCGCAGACTTGAACATTCATCATTCTTGTATCCCCCACTACAGTTTAAATTGATCCTTAATCACACAGTACAACTTAGATTCTTCATCTTCGGATAAAGAAAATGAACCGATTTTGGAAACGTAACCGCTTAACAAAACTGATAAGAAAATTGCTTGCCCCACTTTGCTACTGGCGGTTTCGTAGATAAAACTCTGAAAGTTGACGATTTTATTAAATTTTGGTCCTGACGCTTATCCTTGAGTCGTTTACCTTAGTACAGAACAAGCAAACAGTTTGGTAAGCGAAGTTTAACAGTTTAGTAAGCGAAGACATCAGAGTAGGCGAAGTTTAACAGTTCAGTAAGCGAGATTGCCATGAGAAGGAGAAAGGAGAGGCGCCACAGTGTGGAGTGAGCGAAGCTGGTAAAGAACAAGGAATTGAAAGAGAAAACTATTTAAGATTTGAATAGAAGACACGACACTAGCCCAATTACATATGGAAACATATGGCCGCGCAGAAGTAGCCTGGCTCACGCCCCCACATCGTCAGTCTCACAATGTACAAATCACTGACACTCCTGTATCTTAAGTCTGAAGTTCCTTACAAGCTTGTTTTGGTGCCCAATAAATTACGCGCATTGCCATTACTACGCCCAGAAAAAAATTATTTGACGGCCACTGTTTATTAAGATTAAGTAAAATATTTATTTGATTTAAATAAATATATATTTCATTTAAGTAACTATTTACTTAATTAAAATACATATTTATTTAAATCAAATAAATATTTTACTTAATCTTAATAAACGGTGGTCGTCAAATAAATTTTTTTTCTGGGTGTACCAAAAATGGGGGGAGAGTGGGGCGAAATAGGACTGCGAGGTAAAATGGACTATTTATTACCAATTTCTTCGGGACACACAAAAGTCTCATCTCAAATGGGGGAAGCGTCTGAATCTGACCCCGTGGTTCGTTTTGCCCCGCTCTCCCATTAGGTAGGACTCTGAGGACCTGAAAGTTTCGAAGCAACGAGAATCGTGCGAATCGTTGAGTATCGAGCGAAAAAAAGTAAATATGTCACACTTCGCCGGCCGCAAGAACGCCCGAAGAATTATTTATGAAATTTCGGTTTCTACGGAGGAATCCTGGCCTGTTGGGCCTTCTCGCTTTCCATTTCCTTCCTCCTTTCCCTTGCGCCCCGCTCGCTTCGCAGTCTCGACGCGATATACCAGCCGATCCGGTCGCGCCTCTCTCATATTGGTAAAACGTTGTGTGCCGATCACGTGAATCGTTGTTCTACCGATGCCGAGTATAGAATCGCCGACATCCACACCATGACGAAAGGTGTATGGATCAATATTGATTAACATATCGAATATTAATTTATGCTGTCTCATGTACATTTTGGAAAATTGTTTGTTTGTTTGTTGTTTATTTATTTATTTGTCCCAATTTTCTATGCTGTTTGTTCTCAAGAACACAGCTGTTCTTATAGGGTAGAGCGGGGCAAAATGGGGCAACGGGGCAAAACGGGGTTTTTGGGTAAATCGTAATTTTCCAATAATTTTTGGATGCCCGAATTCGCCCTATCGGATACATCAGGCTTTTCTGCCCAGTTTTGCCACTTTGTCCGATCCAAAAATGATTGGAATTTTGCCCCGTTGCCCCATTTTGCCCTGCTCTCCCCTATATATTTCAAACAATTGTTTGGTTGTTTGTCCCAATTGTCAAGAATCCAGGAGTTCCCCCTAGGGGACTAATTATTCCCCTAAGGGGAATAATCAGGACCAGGAATAATCCACGCCCTGATTATTCCAAGTCCTCTTATTCCGATACCATGCTGTGCGTATTGTCGACTTGTGCACAATAATGTGGTGCACAGAAACGCGGTGCATTATCGTCGCGAAAAAAAGCCATTGGAAATAAATCACTTTCGGTGAAGAAAACTCATTTTTCAACCGGACGTGTCGTATTTCCTGTATGACGTCACTTCCGGTAAAAAAAAAATTGTTCAAAGTGATGCATTTTCGATAAATCTCCAGCCTAAAGTACACTGTAAAAAATGTCTGCATTGAAATTAATGTACTTGTATTGGAAGCTTTTATGCATAACCTAGTATATTAAATTTAATATACAAATGTTGTGTAAAATGAATGTACGGTAAATAGAAAATAAAAAAAAGTGGTATTTTTGATAAAAAAAACTTTAATAGTACTAAATGTATTTAACAATTACTTTGAAACTACTGTAATTTTACATAATATCTGTGCATTAAATTTAATATGGTGGTTTATGCATAAAAGCTTCCAATATCGGTACATTAAATTTACAATTTTTTTAAACAGTGTATCCAAACTATAACAACCTTGTATCATACATGGACTGCTAAGAAACAAAAGGGCTTAGCCCGTATAACAATAAAACATTACCCGATAAACCAGTGCTCTCCAACACTACCCTAGCGCATGCGTTTACTGCTTTCCGCGATTTCGTATAAATTATATTTTTTTTTTTGTTGTAGTTTCAACGGTATACTTCGCGAAAGTAAATATTTACACTTCTCAAGACTCAATTAACCGAAGGAAGTCGTACGATTTTCCCGATCGGGTGTTCAGTGGCGGGTGATTAGGCGAGGGACGGAAAGCGATGATAAATCGTACGGTTTCTAATTACCGGGGTGTGCAAAAGCCCCGGATTCGCAATTTTGCCGGCTTAAAAGGAACACGCGTCTACGAACACACACACACGCGAGTGTGTACATGAGGATATGCTCGACGGTATAAGTATATCTCCGTAAAGTGCGCGCGGTGAAAGGTTTCGTGTTTCAATGCGTGTACGAGATGTATATACGATTTACAAGTAACACATATACCTGCGTATTTCTACTTGTTTTTTCTCAATTTTTTTTTTTTTGCCATATAACATGAACGACGAAGGAATAACTTCGAGGTTGCAGCAATGACTTCGATATCGCAGCACATTGTCGGCGCGTTGAGATACAATACGGGATACCTAGTAAAATTAATACACATAAGTAACGTACGCTGCGCGTGTGTGAACTCGAGGAGGGGGCGGCTCTTGGTCACAATTCGCAGGTGTTGGATCGAGGTCGGACCGCTGCTGATCCGGTCTTGCATCGTCTCGGATTTCTTCGCCATTGTTCGCGTGTACATACACGCATGTGTATCCGATACCATATTACGATTGTGCAGTCGCGATTTTATGGAGAATAATTGCATTAACCCTAGACCACCACAAATGGGTCTGGCAGATCGGAGTGGTTCAAAGAAAATCTTTCCTTTTTAAGGATTTGTCGATTTACCTCGGTTTTCTGAAGCCTATAACTTCCATGATATTTGCCGTATCGGCACAACGCCGCGATAGACACGTTGCCTATGTCTGCGAATAAGTGAACGAAGCTTCCGATGCGAGGAAGCGAAAGCCACGATTTCCGGGAAGTCAAGGTAAAGACGAAGACGGTGAAGTCGGCGAAAAAAATTGTAATAGATTTTTTTTTTTTTCAAAAGTGCGAAATGTTTCTCAGCAAGATTGAATTATTAGCTTCTGCTCGAGCGATAAGTGAAGAGTCTAGTGATTGGTGTTTGGTCCGAAATGCCAAAGAACCTTGAACGAAAACACGGGTTACAGTTTCAATCGATCCTTGATCACACAGTACAACTTAGATTCATCATCTTCGGATAAAGAAAATGAACCGATTTTGGAAACGTAACCGCTTAACAAAACTGACAAGAAATTGACTTGCGCGAGTTTGCTACTGGCGGTTTCGTAGATAAAACTCTGAAAGTTGACGATTTTATAACATTTTGTCCTGATGCTTATCCTTGAGTCGTTTACCTTAGTACAGAACAAGCTAAGATTAACAGTTTCGTAAGCGAAGTTTAACAGTTTAATAAGGGAAGACATGAGTAAGCGAAGTTTAACAGTTCAGTAAGCGAAGACATCAGAGTAAGCGAAGTTTAACAATTTAGTAAGCGAGATTGCCATGAGAAGGAGAAA
>JAPYZC010004183.1:0-11474 GCA_030522665.1 Ichneumoninae sp. A BG-2022a
GCGGTTGTGAAGCGGCGGCACTCGTCTCCTCTCGTGCGGCCGCTTCCCAACCTTCGCCAAAAAGTCCGCTTTTACGCCCTTATATCGCAAATTACTATTTCATCACTCGGTGCGGAAATGGCTACTTTTCCACCCGCTTCGCGTGCGTAAAACCGCCATTTTCGCACCGTGTGCTGAAAAATTTCGTACATCCCTCGTGCGTAACACTTTTTCTAACTCGTGCGATTACACCCCTCGCGTTCGGCTCGTGCTGCAGACTCACACTCGTTACAAAAACGTTTTTCGCCCTCGTGGAGTAATGTACTAATTTTCCCGACTACGCTAAAAAAGCCGACGCTAAATCAGCCACTTTCCATCCCCATTGAAGGCATAGAAATGTGGCCACTTTTTAGCATAGTCGGGCAATAAATAGCGTATGCCACTCAGGAGGAAATGCCTTTTCACCTCGTGTGAATTTCTGTGCTCGCTTCGTTCGGGCATCAAACTTCACACTCGGTGAAAAGACGCACTTTCCTCTCTTGTGGCATAATATACTATTACTTCACTCGGTGCGAAAATGGCAGTTTTACGCACGCTACACGTGCGTAAAACTGCCTTCGGCTCGTGCTGTAAACTCACTCGCGTCAGCATATGTTTTTTTCGCACTAGTATCGTAATGTGCTATTTCAATTTCTCTATAAGATTTTATCATTCTGTTAATTTATGTATTCGCAGCAGTTCAGGTTATTCATCGCAGTCTCAGAAGAAGAGGCTCCTGGCCAAAGTGCAGTCCGAATGTAACATGATAAACGTCGCGACAAAGCCCGAGCCCGGCGTTGAGTACCTCGCTCCTCATCCATGCCACGCGCCAGCTTGCAAGGAGCCACCGACCTATCAGGTTCTTATATTCTTCACTTTGGCTTCTCAAAACTCGAAGATCTCGGTCTCGGTTCATCATCGATGTTTCCTCACGATCTCACACTAAACGATCACTCGATTGTTTTTTACAGTATGTGACAACGAACAGCGCGCATCCGCACCTTCAGGAGCAGCATATCGTGTATACGACCGGAGCGGAAAATCGCGTATCGTGGCCGGGCAAACGAGCGGAATACAAGCACGAGTACGTCCAGCCGCCGGCCGCTCATTCGAGGGATCATCAAAAGTGGACGGTGGCGAATCCCGTGCATCAGTACAGGTACGGTGGAACACATTGATTCTCGCATCTCCAAAGTTTGCATGTTTATTTAAATTTTTTGCATCGAAATTTTTACGGCGATTAAAAGTTAATTGGTCTTGGAGACGGTGTATCGATATTACGTGTGCGTGTTTGTTATCGGGCATGTAATTTGCATAACGCGGAAACGGTTTCGTTCGTTGGGTTTTGTAGGCAAAGCCAGGTAGTGGGTCCTGCAGGTCATCCGGCTCACAGCCACAGTCACCACGGTCATCCGACGCATCTCAGTCCTGGGAGCGGAGGCGGTAATGGACGAAGCCCCGCCGGCGGACCGGTAGTCGCGGGCGGCCAACACTTGGGCCAACCGCTTTATCAGGAGTACGCGCACGTTAGATCGCGCGCTCATCCGGTACCCCCGCCCGTTTACGTTACCGCCGCCCCCTCGCAGGCTCCCGCCGCTATCCAGCAACAACAAGTGCCCACCTACCAGGGATTCACACCCGGGTGGGTACCTAGACATCTAGTTGATGCATGCACGTGTGTACCAATTTTTTTTATTTTACATTTATTATAATAATTCATCTTCATCCATCGTTTACTGCAGTCGGCAATTCGCCAATACGACACGACATCGGTTTTTTTTGGGATAGAAAATTTGGAAGAGAATATATGCATGACCGTATTTCGCTCTGTGATACTCTAGTTGACATGTTTTATTCTTTTAATTTTACTGTAATACAGTAGAACCCCGATTATCCGAACCTCCGTTGTCCGAACTGCGACTTGCTTCATCCGATTTCCTATTATCCGAACCATGGCGCAAGATTTCGATGTCATTTTATGATCGAACGCTACTTTGTTGCAATGGCGATCGAGCTTGGATCGCGCGTCTATATTTTACACCGTTTATACGTCGGTTTTTCGCACAGTATTACATTAGCTCTTAGCGACGCGTGGAGATATTCATATTCGAGAAAGTAAAAAATTATTTTCCTAACGCATGCACGTAAAATCCCACTTTCCATTCCTGGGAAGTGAGTACAGAATGGACACTTTTTCGCATCGCGTGCGGGAAAAATACTGCTCATCCGTATAAACGCAATATGGTATTTTTTTTCACAGTAGTGCGAGAAAGTGACTTTCTGAGCATACTTTGTACAAAAGAAAAACGTAATTTTCGTAAATTTGTTAGGAAGAATTATGTGAATGGTAGGGGCGTAGAAAGGGGTGTTCGGACTCGTGTGAATGACGCAATACTATCAGTAACCCTTTTTCCCCTCATGCCACACAAACAACTATTGTGATGCGGTTTTGTAGTTGAGTGTGTTGTGGCTTCGACCAACAACAATTCCATCTCAAGAGCGGAAGCATAATGTTCTTACGGTGAACAAAAAAATTGCAATTTCTTTCGGCGCGAGACCGGCTCGTCGTTGGCTTCCTTCTTCTATGTTCCACTTAAGTATATTATTTTTGTCTTCAAATTTCCATTATCCGAACAATCGGTAATCCGAACTAGGCTCGACCCCCAATTGATTCGGATAATCGAGATTCTACTGTAGTGTCTTGTCCGCGAACGCATTGCCGCATATCATCAACGCATCCAAGTTGCACGTATCGACGATAGCCAAGCGTCGTCGGAACGGTTATTAAGTTGCATAGTGAATTCCGAGTGCTTCCCCGGTCTGCCAACACTTGGCTATCGTACCCGATATCGGGCCATCGTTATTATATATGTTACTTAAAAAACAAAAAAATAATTATCTATTACAGATATCCGGAGCTTTCGGCGAGATTCTAATGATCGTTATCCCCTTTTTTCCAGCTCGTCACCACTAACGTTGTATGATTCTAGTCGCGCGTTGCCACCACCAGCACATCACAGCTCCGCGAGACCTTTGTTGGCGAGTCACCCGGCTCATCCACTGCCCGCGCACATGCAACCTACCGCTGTTTACGGACTGGCACCGTTATCGCCAGCTAAGCATCAGTATCAGCCCTCCCGCTTGTGGCTTACCGAATAAGCGCGAATAGAATCTCAAATAATGAGGATTAATGTTTCGTCGCCACGTTGAAGGATTAATAGTCGACTCTTAGTCCCCTCGCGAATCGGAGACAAGAAGACGAATCAAGTTGCCGATCGCGCTCGCTTCCGCATCCCGGGGAATCGTTCCGGGGTCGATTTCGTCGCGCTTTAGTATTTTGACAATAAGGGGTTCCCGAAAAAAACAAAACGACAAAAAACAAAAAAAAAAGAAGAAAAACAAAACGTCATTTTTTACTCCGAGGTCCCGTTTTTGCCTTTCACAAACTTTAAGAGATGTGACATTGAACGAAAGAGAGAGGGAGAAAAGTTAGCGGTTTAAAGTAACGAACGTTGAAACTTTAACAATCCGTCCTGTGCAGAGAGGGGCCCCCTTCGTACTGGCCATTTTCCTAAATAGAATCAATACGCGAAAGGAAAATAAAACATGATAAACTTGTCTCGGCTTTGCCAGAGGATCGCACACTCTAAGAGTCGGCGCCTTGAATAATGATAAATGATAAGAGAAGCGGCGACGGTCAAGAGGTTCGAAGCGGATTGATTATACTTTTAGTATATAAGTTCTGCATTTCTTTCGTGGCTAGATCGGTGTCTCAGATCCGTTGCGTCTTGTTCTTTTTTTTATCATCCGTTCATACAATAATATAATGGAGCAAAAAAAAGCCACTCGACACGCGTTCGTAGTTTAGGAAGAATGGCATACTTTAAGGATCGTGATGTCAATATGTCGATCGAATAACCGGGAGAGGACATAAGTTTATCAGGCCAGATGTTGACGCTTTAATTTAGGATTTTTATAACGAACGCGTACCCTCCGACTTGGCTATAGAAGGGGCGGGGAAAAAATTCGGGCTTTGATCCAAATGAATTCGTAGGTACATTTTTAATCGATATAAGAAATAATTTAACAACTGAGGCGTAACGAAATTAACTTTGATACGTAAAATCTAGACGGTCGAGTCCGTGTATCGATCATCGTTGAAAATTTGACGATCCACGAGAGAACATTGACGGGAGGCTGTGCCGTTCAGAACAGCCCAGCTATTGAATTATTATTCACGATTATCGGTAATTAACATATACATGATTTTATTTTTTTTTCACTGTATCATAACTCACCATCCTGGTATATCACATAGGTAGTTTCATCCTTATAATCATATAATTATTCTCGTTATCTTCCCTAATAATTGTACATATAAAAAAGGAAGGCGTCGTTTACTACTTCGTGTGCGTTTCCGAGAGTTCAATTGATTGTACATTCAATCGACTGAATCGTGTCAGTTTATTTGTAATTTGTGCGCGTCATTTGACGCTTGACCGTAAAATTGTATATGGATATTTGCCGAATCGAACTCGGCCGCGAATTGTTTTCGAGTCTCCGTTGTGTGGGGCAAGAACATTTTTTTTAATGTACCCGGTAGTACATTGCGCAAGTCTTGTTTTTTGCAAATTTCTACTTGGAAGAAAAAAATAGCTGTTTGTCGGAGAAGCTTATCTCGTAGAGAGAATCGATGCTCGATCGTGAGAGTCAACCGTTAACTTTCTGGACCTGTACATAGCAATTTTTATCCAGAAAGATGTTATCGACGGTATTTCTCGTTCGTTTAGTATACACACACACACATCGAGAAACTCTTGTTTCTCCGTAAAAAAGCTTCCAGGAAGTTTATACACCCAAGGTTTTTAGATTGCGACGACGAGTCCTGAATCGGAGGATAAAACGTAATTATTCTCCCTGGGCCTATTTAATGTTGTGTCGAGTTTAACCGTGTATTTGTAAATATTTATTATTTTTTCGTCTTATAGCTAGGTTTTCAAGTACCTCATTTCGTTACCTAATCGATAATCATGTTCTTCCTCACAAATCGCTAAACATCGTAGCAACCTCGAGCCAACAAATTATTACACACCGTTGTAGAAAAGTTGATGGCAACATCACACAAGGTTCCTTAAAAAAAAAACCTAAAAAAAACGTATTTGTTAAGTTATTTCGCGTAAACGGTTAACACCGATGTTATCATCACGATTATGTTTGTAATCTCGTTTTTGGCTAGCTAGTTACGCCTATCGTAGACACTTTATTTTTATTTTTAAGTCGTCTATATATATTTCTTGCCTTGGTGTGTACTCTGAGGTTTTATCTAAATGACACGTCGTCACATAAATAACAAGGGAAGTTAGTTGGTACATAGAGTCTGCTACGCGATTTAGTTAACGGGACCTCTCGTTAGGTGAGAGGTCGGTACGCGCGGAGGGTGAAAACAAAAAAAAAAAACACTTTTTGCCGCCACAAAGAATTAACAAAACTTCGCCTCTTCTCGTCGAAAAGTTTCCAACTGAAACAGAACAAGAAAAAAAATATATATATTGTACAAATTTCTCATTTGCGTCCTACGGTTATTAACTCTCCAGGAGGCTTAAATCAAATTAGTGTCGATAATTGTAGGAGACGATCGCCACGATCGATCCTGGGTCGTCCCGAGATTGTAGAGGGGGAATTAAAAACAGCATAATAATGGGGCCCAGTGGCGCGCGCGTACACCTCTCGCGGACCGAGCTCTCCTTATTGTTTTTCCAAAGACTTGCGAGGAGAAAAAGTTAAAAAAAAACTCTTTTGTACGTCGTTTAAACGAGGACGTAATTACATAAGACACATACGACCTAATGACAAGTATACATTATACCGCGTTGTGGGGAGGGTTATTATTACTAATAAATATTAAACGCTGTAAAGTACGAAGGAGAATATATATATATATATATATGTATATATATATATAACCAAGTCGATGTGCCTGTTTGACGACTAATCGTAACAAATACATATAGTAAATAAATAGCACATAAATACTGGGGTATTAAAGAACTAATGAAGCTAATTAAATGGACACGCGTGTTTGATGCGTTAATCAAGTGGAAACATTTTAATCGCCGTAAGTGTTTCGTGTTGTCGATCGATATTTCGTTGAATATAAATAATTAATAATACATAAAAAAATTAAACGGGGAAAGAGACTATAGACGTAACATCTCCCAAGCGTATACTCTGTATGCTTCCACAAGTATGTGTGTATGTGTATATATATATATATATATATGTACACACACACACATACATATATGATATATTTAGGGTTTCTACTATGGGAATTCATGAGATCAGCCACACCCGCGCCGTAACTCATCAAGTCATCTAGTTAAATCGAACATTAGCGGATTTGTTAATCTAGAGAACGCTTTGAAGATATATCTCGCGTATTTTTTTTTTTTTTTTCGTAAAAATTTTTGTATCCTAATTCGCGAGGGCTCTTTCGACTGAGTCATCCACACAGTGTCAGACTCTTTTGGGATTGTCCGCCGAATTATTATCGGTGCATCTTTTTTATACGAACGTATCGCGAAGGTCTTCTCACTATTCCAAGTGTCAAAGATAGGGAATATTATTGCCCGATAAACCGATTTATTATTTCGACGACACCGACGCCAAAAGGTTACACGCCGAAAAGACCTATCGTTATATATACATAGTCACAACGGATCCGTAGTCACTCGCAAGTCATTGATGCCCCAACCCCCGATCATTTCGCGAAGTGTTAACGATTGTTAAATACCGATTATAAAACAAACAAACAAACAAACAAAATACCTATCTAGGGTCGTAAACCTTCGAAGTCAGTGAACACTGAATGAAAGAATATAATATTTAAAAAATAATAATAAATAAACAAAACTGTATCGATGGTTCTAGTTGTGATATTTTAATAATGTAATTACGATAACATAAAAAAGAAAATCGTCAAATTTACAACAATTTTTTCGTAAATAGAATATTGGGCCAAGTAGTTGGAGGATAGAAAAAAAAGATTTACTGAGCCTCCGCGGTGTGCGATGGGGGCGCACCGTGAGGGCTTTCGAGTTGTACATACATTTTTTTCTTGTAACAAAACGAAGGATATTCGTTAGGTATATAGATTTAGTGCCTAAAATGTCGACGGGATTGTGTCCACAGACGAAACAGTAGTAGTTTGTACTTGACTCGAGGAGTGACGGAAGAGAAGTAGAGGATAAAGGATAAAAATAAAAAAATAATAGCAACAACAAAAAGATTAAAAAAATAAAATATAAAAATAATCAATAAGCGCGGGCTAACACGAGACTTTTGGTATGTGTAGTAGATCATTGGAGGAGCCAGTGGCTGTCGTTGAGAATCTGAAACACGTTTAGAGAATTAGGATTTATTATTCACCGCGTCTTACGAATAGTTGTCGAGTTTTCGAAGCTGCAGTAGAGAAGGTATTAGGCGAGGAGGAGCAGGGGGATGGGGGAGGGGATAATAGTTTTAGAGAATACACGAGAGATTAAATATTTTTGGAATCAATAGAGAGTGATATTTCCTCGGTGAATTGTTAGGCTCCGTTTGTAATTTTAGTTGCTTCAATTGAATCGGACCTATAAATCAGAGCGACTAACGGAACAATATTCGGGCGAAAGCAGTCACCAACAGATAAATGTCAAGTGATCCTTCTAGACATTCGAATCTTTCTAATTACAATTAAAGATAAATTCATTTGCAAAACGACTGTAATTTACTTGTAACCGTCCGCGTTCTCCTCTGTAAATTAATAATAACTATTGTCGAGCTCGCACCGCTGCAGGCGTGCGCGCGGCATTGATTTTTGGCGTCTGGCATTTGTTCTTTTCACACCGTTTCTACACACATAGTTAAACTGAGCGACTGAGAGGCATTCGCGGAGCGTTCAATAATTACGGCTAATAAATAAAAAAAATAAAATAAAAAATAATGAACTTAGCTTTCAATAAACTATCTGACTGTTTCGATGTTCTGAATGTTCACTATTATGCTATAGAAGCGTGCCGCGGATAATATTAAAACGAAAAAAAAAAAAAAGAATTACAGAAATCAATCTTTCGACTATACGATTACTCGGTTAACGCATAATATCGCAAGCATAATCTAACGAAATAAAAATATTATAAATACAATTGAATAATATATAAATATAATAGATTATTATTCTTGTACATTCGTAGGATTATCATCTGGATGTTTTAATCTTTATGGTTTATCCGTTATATTTAGATCATAGTGGAGTACCTGTAACTAACTCGTATATTCGAATATTTTTGCTGCATTAGGTCGAGGGGGGACACGTTAATGTTAAACAGGATACTGGATAGAGATTGTCACAATGCAGCTATCACAATTTAAAAAAAAACAGTGAAATCAAAACGAAAGATTGTCAATACAATCGGGTCTTGATCAAAACAAATCAGCGCGTGTACTTTTAGCGAAACACCCTACTGTATTAATATATCGTCTTGGATGCAAGGAGCCAAATTTTCGGCAGACGTTTTGTACGGTTGGAAAACGAAAAAACAAAAAAAAAATTACGCCCTGTTATTACGACTCAGGAAGTTTGCGATTATTGGCTATAATGTTTTTAACTAAACGTACGAGGGCAAGCAAGCGGATAATCTTCGCGAACCTCCTGGCCCTATAATTGCGTACCTTTGACGAGTATGGGGGAAAAAAATGGCCATGTCGTTCGGTCGATTATCGCTCCAAGTTTTTTTTTTTTTTTGTAGCTTCCGAGAACTGCAAGTAATTGCTCATACTTTCTGTTAATAACTACGGAAACAAAACAAATATATATATATGTTAAAGAAAATTGTCCCGTATCTGTATAGAGAGAGGTACGCTAATGCAGTGAAATACGTTAGAAATGCCTTATTATGAATTACACTATTCTCATACGTACGTTAGCATTAATCGAAAAGCGTATGTGTGTAAAGAGCGCCGGCGTTGTACTGTCGATTTAATGTCTGGCCGGTAATTTGCATCGACGAGCCCGTGGAGTTTACGAAACCGACTCGCCCACGGAGGTTTCTTGCTTTGCAGAAAACACTGACAAGTAGCCGAGTGTCGCCACATTCTTTGCAAACAGTAATTCTTTAAGATTTCTTTTCATTTTATTTCATGTTTTTTTTTTTTCAATTCTCACTATGTTTTCATAAAGTATTACGGCAGAAGCGCTCGGCTCGCATGGATACGTGCAACGGATCTATCTTTTTTTTCGTGTTGCACGTAGACACGCGCCCTCCTATGTATATGTGCCCCAAGAGCATAGATTTATATAAGCAGATTGAGAACAATCGATTAACTATAAAAATTAAAAAAAAATAACACATATAACGGAATAACAACGTTGAACCGACGCGAGCGTCTTTCCTCCCGATAACCATCTAGCATTCAATTATTTCCACCTCCGACGGAAGTACAAAGCGTAGGATATAGCTTGGAAATGGAAATAATTTGCGCGAAGGAGGTTGAAGGGAAAGGTTAATAATAGTATAAACGAGTTCTGATAATGAAGATAAGCGAAATGTAAACGCAAAGATAACAAATGCAAACGAGTAAAGGTCTAGGCTATCAAAATCAGCGCGATGCGTAATAATAATTATCAATTGGTGACAAATTTACTTAACATAGAGTTTACATTTCATTAACTGACACACAGGGGGTTTTGAAGTCTAATTGATATTTATATTTTAATATACATGGGCTGATTAAATTTAGTGTAACGTAATTGTAAAAAAAGGAAAAAAGAAAGAATAATAATAATAATAATAATAATAATAATAATAATAATAATAATAATAATCGTTAGCTTCGGTATGCCGGCCTAGTTCACACAAGATATCTCGACACCTCAAACTATATAATCTTGTATCCTCTATCGAGATTTCATTTATTCTATTGTCTCGTGTGAACGATGGTTCGTGTAGGCGAAAAAAAATGAAAACACGGTTTGCTGTATATTACCTTTAGTATAATCAAACACTAAAGACTAATGCTTAAGGTGATCAATCAAGCTTCGGTATGCGTGATATTTTCGAAGCCGCTAGATTTTAGTATGTACTGATGAAATATATATATACATGTGTGCGAGTGTGCGTGTGTGTGTGTGTATATATATATATATTTATTTGAAAGATGATGCATAAACGCAAAACGAAAAAAATAGAGATTTAAAGGAGCGCAACTTTGAGAAAGCCAACCAACGTTATAATGAACAACAATAAACTGAAATGTCTGAAGAGCCGATACCTATCGATCGGCCTCTCGAGCATTATCCAACACTTTAATAAAACGAAATTTCGTTTATTGACATATATATTTGTATTTATATATATTTTTATTTTATGCTTTGTTGCTTTTATCATTGACGAAATACCGCCACGGACTGCGATCCTATCCTCAAACTATATATCCTCATTACTAGTGCAATTCAACGAGAGTATCGAAACCTACTCATAATTTTTAGCTCCGACCTCACATTTTATATGTTACGAAAAAAGTGACAAAAACCCGTTGGTCAGTTACGCCACAAAAAAAAAAAAAAAAAAAAAAAAAAAAAAAAAAATATTCCTTCAATTAAATCAAAAAAAAAAAAAAAAAAAAAAAAAAAAAAAAAAAAAAAAAAAAAACGAAAAATACAATTGCGCAAAATAATCAAAGGCACACTTCACATCACCGTGCTCAATGCGTGTGCATCATATGGAACTCGTATGATGTTAATTTATCGTGATTGTGAAATGTGATAACTCGTACGATGTTAATTTATCGACTGTAGAAATATTATTCCCGTTTTTTTTTTATGACTCGTGAATCCACTACGTTTTTGGACACTTTGACATTTCAATGTGTTGTTTCCCGGCGCTTTTTTTTAAGGAGGGAGTCTCGCTGCGCGCTGACTTCGCATAAGTTCGACAACAATAAGAGAAAATTGCAAGTACGTCTTGATGGTGTAAAAATCTGAAAAAATCATGTATACTAAAGGTACTGAGAAGATTAATTTTTCATAATAATAATTGCAAAATGTTATTAACAAATTCCTCAAAAAATTAATTGGTTAACAAATTACCCGGCAAAATTTTTTTTTTTATGAAAATGGTTCGTTTATTTTTCTGAATACGTATGAATTTTTTCATATTTTTAAGTAATGATTGATTTTTTATTTTTTTTTTATAGAACAAAAATCAACGATTACTTAAAAATCTGAATAAATTCATACGTATTGAGAAAAATAAACGAAACATTTTCATAAAAAAAAGTTTTGTTGCCTGGTAATTTGTTAACCAATTAATTTTTTCATGAATTTGTTAATAACATTTTGCAATTATTATTATGCAAAATTAATTTTCTCAGTACCTTTAGTATACATGATTTTTTTCAGATTTTTACACCATCAA
>JAPYZC010004184.1:0-10703 GCA_030522665.1 Ichneumoninae sp. A BG-2022a
CGCCAAATTTAATACCAAACATTGTACAGTGTTAGTCCATTCCCATGTCAAATTTCCGATCGATACCTCCATGTTTACTCGAATTAGACTGTTTTTAATCATTTTTCAAAAAACTCAGAAAAACTCAAAATCCCATAAAATCTTACTCCTTCGATGGATTTCGGCCAAATTCAATACCAAGGATCTTTGGTCATAGTATTATATTTATGTGCAATTTCAGGACGATCGTTCAAAATTTACGCAAGTTAGAGTTACCACGACCTTTTTTCAAAAATTTCAAAATCGCATAAAATCTCGAAACAGGCCTCAATCATCATGAAAATTGTACCGGGGGACGAGACGTGACCACTCTACTAGTGTACCAAATTTCAACTGGCTATCTCGAACCGTTTCCGAGTTATAGTCGTTTTAAACGACGCAAGTCTATAACTCACATACACACACACACACACACATACGTCCGGACACCAGCTAAAAATCACATTTCTCGACGTTTCGGACTATTTTAAATACCCTGACACTAAAATCTCAAACAAATTTTTTTTCACGAAAACAAAGCTTCCTCTATGAGGAAGCAAAAATATAAAAATATTCTAATTCAACGAGATGTATTTGCTGAACTGGTGGGAGAAGATGGTTCTTGACAGTGGGATAAAGAAGAATACTTGAAGAGTCCGAAGTGATTTCTTCCATGCTATCGCCACGTTTCTTCGTCGTCTCAAAATTTCTCGTAACTCCAAACATCCTCTTGTTTATTTAGACGCTTAAATTGAATAAAAAATAGTACATCGATTATAATTGTCAACACTGACTATTTCTCCTGAAATCTGCCTTTCATTTTTGTATGTTTTTCTGCTTTTGATTTTTTGAACTTCGAACCCTCGAGATCCGACAACCTCCTATTATACCTTAAAATAACGAATTGTTTTTTTTTTTTTTTGCACAAATGGTCCATTTTAATCCAGTTTCATGGAGGTAAACAGATCTTCGATGTACCGCAATAAACGGGAGTCGTGCAATAAAAAATACAAAACAAAACAAAATAAAATGGGAATTCATCGAGATGTACTCGCTGAACTGGAGGAAGATTTTTCTTGAGAGTGGGATCGAGGAGGATACTTGAGAAATCCGAAGGGATTTGTTCCATGCTATCTCCACTGGCGCCAAGGACCCGACTCTTCGTCGTCTCAAAATTTCCGGTAATTCCAAACATCCTCATGTTCATTTCGACTTTCAAAGTAAATAAAAAATAATACATCGACTATAATTGTCAAAACTGACGATTTCTCCTAAAATCTGCCTTCGAACTTCGAACCTTCGAGATCCAACAACCGCCTATTATACCTTCTAATAACGAATTTTGTTTTCGCTACGCACGGTCCATTTTACTCAACTGTTATGGAAGTAAACAGATCTTCGATGAGGCGCAATAAATAAATACGGGAGTCGTGTACTTTGTTAAAAAAATAATTAGATGAGATCTACTTGTTGAACTGGAGAAAAAGATGACTTGAAAGTGGGATCGAGGAGGACACTTGAAGAGTCCGAAGGGATTTCTTCCATGTTATCTCCACCGGCGCCAAGAACTCGTCATTTGGTCGTCTCAAAATTTCTCATAACTCCGAACACCCTCGGGTTTATTTCGACTCTTAAATTAAATAAAAAATAGTACATCGGTTATAATTGTTAATACTGACTATTTACATATTCTCCCGACGACACGCGACAAAACAAACGCAAAACAATGCACACCCCCCATACGAATCCAGTAATTATTGCTCGTCACCGCACAAATTAAATGCAACAAAACAAACTCGATTCGTATAGTTTTTCACAATGATGTTTTTACGACCAGCTGTTTTTCCGTGTGATATAAAAACAACGGCGATTCATACATTTTCTAGATCACTTAACGGTCCCTCCTTCCTTTCCGTGGTGCCTCAATCGACCGGCATGAATACAAATAGCGATCGTCCTCGAGTGCATTGTTCTCGCCAATCGCGTACTGAATCTACAAGCAGCACCTCTGATCGCCCCTCCCATTCGCGTCGTATTTGGGACAGTACGGAGGATCGTAGCCCGTGTAACAGAACGAGCCTCGCGAGTGATCGGGCGTTTGTTGTCCCATTAGCAGAACTTCCCCGGCTCTGGAGCTGATCCTCGGTCCGGTCGGGCAGCGCCTGGTGCACGGCTCGGCGAGAAGCTCCTTGCCGCCGTCGATGCTCTGGGCCATGTAGCAAACGACCCAGACGTGACTGCAGAGCTGATCGTTCGGACGATTCTCGCAGAAGGGCTGAACCCTTCCGCCGTTTACGCAAAAATCTACGTGACCGGCGCGTCCTATTTCGCCGTAGTAGCCGGCATTGGTGTGGATCACCTGGACGAAATCGGCGTCACCGCTGTCCAGCCGATTGACCAGGCCCGGACGCACCAGCGGACGAGCCGGGTCCAGACCGATTATTCTGTGCATGCGGAAGAGAAGATAATTCGCCATTATCCCGCACACGTGAGCTCCCAGTGAGTGTCCCACGCATGTCGTCCGCGACATTGGCATCCCCAGGTGACGAAGAGTCGTCAATGTTGCCGCCAGACAACGAGCGACCGGACGGATATTCGCGACTGCGGCTGGATAACACGGCGGGGCGGAGAGGGCTCCCCAGTCGACGAGGAAGACGTTGTAACTTCCGTTTCTCATGTAGGCGTCCCGGAGCACCGCTATCGGCAGCGTGTCATCTCCACCTGAAAAATGTATTTATTTATTTATTTATTTATTTATTTATTTATTAACGGGATAAGCCTTTTCACAAAAGATAAAATATAGTCTGTTTGATTTAACGAATATAATGCACAAATTGCATAAAGAATTAGCATCAAGAAACATTTTTGGTATCGTTCGCGGACTGCACGGTACGAATATAATGTCACAATAAATTGAAAAAATGTGTTGAGTTAAAAAAAAATCTCAACGGTGTCGGTAATTCGAACATGCAAATTTGAACACTAAGATAATCGGAAAAATGTATAAAATTGTGTGTACATGATTACGATAAAGTAATTAATTATATTGTAAGATCAATACGATAATTAATTATATTATAAAATCAATATGACGACCGGTCTATTAAATTTAATAAATGATGAAATGTGAACTGTTCGTGTGGGTAATATTGATCGATTGATTTGTTGATACAAAGTCTGATATTATTTTACGATCAACGATACCTGCGTAGCCGTGTATGAGAAAAATATTCTCTCTCGTGGCTTTATAAAATTTACAAAATTTAGTGTACAAAATTACGATAAGCTAATTAATTAATCAAATATAATTAATAATTGATTAATTATATTAGAAATATATTACGACAACTGGTAAATTAAATGTAATAAATGATTAAACGTGAACCGATCGTGTGAGTAATATTGATCGATCGATTTGTTAATACAAAGTTTGATCTTATTTTGCGATCAACGATACCTGCATATCCGTGTATGAGAAGAATATTCTCTCTCGTTGGTTCATAGTCCTGTCGGAGCCAATCGGATTCTCCCTCGCCCAGCAATCTCCTCGGATGTCCCGGTGTGTACAGATAAATGTGAACATCCGGGTCCGGACAGGAGTCCCGATCGTTTCCTCTTCTCCACGTGCAGTCCTCTTTGTTGTACTCCGCCGCTGCTCCACTCTCGATGGCTTCCTGAATTGGCCCGCGGCTGCTGTTTTTTCGGCATTCTCCACCCTCCGGAAGAGTCGCCAGCAAAAGAGGAACCACTATGTACCAGAGGATAGCTCGTCGTCTTCCCATCTTTCCGACGATCCAAGCTCTTCTCCAACTCCGCGGCTACCAATCGCTGCCAAGTCGATTCGGTGACTGAATTCGAGGCGTGTATAATCGCTCGAACGAGGCTCGATTCTTCATGAGAGACTCACACGTGGGGGCACGAACGCTTTACCGTTTCGAATGGTTCCTCATCCTCACCGGTACCGTTCTTGAAACTCCCTCCTCCTACCTCCTTCGCGACATTCTTGTGGATCATTCGACTGAATTTTATGACTCTGAAATGATAAAAAAAAATAAAAATCCTATCTCGGTTTCTGGCTCCGAGATTGCGACAGTTTACCATCGAGGCTTCACCGCCGAGGACGCCGGTGAAGCAATAAAATTATCAAGCTCTGGAAAATTTGGAGCGGTCTATTCAATTTTATAAAAAAGAATCGAATACAATTAATTGATCGGTATTCCTCCTGTAAAAAGTAGAACTCAGGAGCTAACCGGAAGATTCGGTGAGATGCGAATAGAAAATATAAAATCGCCTATAAACAAATTTTAAATCCCATGTACGCAACATATCAATAATTGAAAATAATGAACAATCAGAAATAGAAAACTGGAGATTTAACAATCATTCATCGATTCATTTACTCGATGTACGGAACGCTGAAAAGTCACTTAACAATCGTGGCTGCACGACTTCGGTCGATGACCAATTGGCAATATGCAATACGTGTGGTAAGATTTACACTAAAAAAATTGTTTGAAAATTAATAGATGCTATTGAAAGCTTTTTTACATAAACAGTTTCTGAAATTTCGCACACATGTGCGTTCAAAGATTACAGTAAGATTTTTATTTTTAATGAACATCTTTATAAATTTCTGGCAAAAGATTTTTAGTTTTAATATCTGGTATTTTTAGTTTGCGAAAAGATATTAATGTTCAATGTGAGCAATGCAAGCAAATATCAAGTTCCAGTACATTAAATTTACAATTTATTTTTGCAGTGCAAGTTTATTAGGTATTAAAAACGGTTACCTATTATGTATTCTCAATAAATTCACAACCACTACTACTTCATTGGTCGGTGTATACAACACTCCTAAAAAGATTTGATTTAATATGAAGATGTAGATTTAAAAAATATATATCCAATATTTAATGTACATTTTTCATAATCGTTTAACCATCGTAAATAACAGTGTGGTGCCTACACTGTAATAATAAATAAATGGTAAGTTGAATATACTGGAATTTGACATTTGCTTACATTAATTGAACATCATTGTACTTCTTTTGCAAAATAAAAGTACCAGATATAAAAATTACAAATCTATTTCCTAAAAATTACAAAAATTGTCATAATAAATAAAAAATTGCACATTTTGTTTGAAATTTCAGAAACAGTTTATGTTAAAAGGCTTGCAATACCGTTTATTAATATTCAAACAAAATGTGTTTACTGTTTATATTTCTTACTAGGAAGTGTAAACTCCAGATTAGCCAACTTACTGCAGAGATGCCAAGATGGAACTGCGAGTGACGGTGTCGCCGGTCGCGAAAAAAGATTTATACCGCTTGTTTAGCTTCTTTTACTTTCTATACCGAGCGAATTGCATAAGTAAATTATTCATCTCGCTGCCTCGGTAATAGGCCAGGGGCGAGCGGAGAGTGTTTGCTCCGTCAAGCTCGGAGTGTCTCCGAGCATTTCCAGTAAAGTCACAGCTACCGGCATTGTATCGGCTCATTGTCTCGCGAATTTCACCCGGGGTCGTGGAAGAAATTTCCCGATCCACCCGGACGATTTCGTCGCGGACAAACTTTCTTACAACGATAGTTATATACTTGTTATTTGTCCGTCGAACAAACACGGAAAGCGAGAATTCGCGGAAGATAAACTCATTTCGTTTTCGTGACTAAAATTTTTACGAGCTCGGAGAACTGTTGACCAAAGTTTCACCTCACTTTGTGGTTCTTTTTTTCTCTCGTCCCTCTTCGTGCCTCCCGCAGCGCATCGGGAGACGCGCTGTTTGATCAGTCGTTCGAGGCGAAAGTTCACCAGCTGGAACTTCCTCGAGCACATTTTTTGGTGAAAGTATATTAGCCTGATACTTCGAGTTCGCTCGTCGAAATATTTCTGTAACAATCTTTTCGACGGTGAAAGTCTCTACTTTATCCACGACGATTCGACGGGTTTCTTGATTCGCTGAGAAAAAAAATCAAATAAATCGTTTGATGAGAATTTGTATTAAAAAAAAAATGGTACACGATAGCGATAAAACTTCTTTCCTACGTTCCGTTGAGCAACAACTTGGGAGTCCTTCGTTTCTCTGAGCGCTCGCTGCGACTATTCATACGGTTAATTAAGGTATGTACTTACCGCGATAGCATAATCGAGTTATTCACCTTGATCGCCTGTAAACGACATTCGGATCGTTACGAAACCCGCGCGGAAAGAGGAGAGGAAGAGATATATCGCAGGAATCACGTTTCGTGCAGGTCGTCGTCTCAACTATCGGCTCTGAAAAAAACAAAGTAAACGTAAGCGCACCTCAAATAAAAAAAAACTAATTAACTCTCGAGTTAATTTATTATTACTTTATTTCGTTAAAAGTAATCGTGGGCGGGGCGAGGAACTTGTTCGATATAAAAGTTGAGACATTTCAACGGGCGTATACACAGCGAAGTGAGAGAAGAGAAGAAAAAAAAAACATCGATGGGAAGACAAAAAAAGTTTCATCAACTAAACGATACGAAACAAAAATTGGACGATGTTTGTCACGAAATAAGTATAAAAAAAAACACAACGACAGCGACGTCCCACAATGATTGAAAAAATATTGTCAAGAAAAGAAAATAATAATGAAACTTGGGAACCTTCTTCAAACTTCAGTGAGATCAAATTCAGTCGAATCCAGGATGGATTCGGGCTATCTTTCTCGATTCTCAGTCTCGATAATTGTATTTTTTTTTTTTTTTTTTTTTTTTTCGTAAGTAAAGTTCATCGCACCGAAGACTCTCGTCGGTCCGTCGATCTTCGATTCTGCTTATTTCTATCTAAGACGAACATATACACATATATATAGTATATCTATAAATGAACACCTATTTACACAATAAATAAAAAAAAAGAAACAACGAAGTGGGTAAACACATTGGGGCGGAGAAGCGAGAATGACTTGGCAAACAGGTGCAAGTTTCTCGCCGTCGTCAAAAGTTCTTCGTATTTGTGTTTGTTTTTTTTGTTCCGTGAAGCGAATTTAATTGATCGCCAAATTTTTGATTCCCGAAGCGACGGCGTTGCTGATCTCCGCCCGATCGGAATCGGTGATTTTCACCGCCGATCCTGCACTCTGTCCAAGTCTCGCGCAAGCCTTTTTGTGCAAGAACCAGTGAAGCCTCTGACACTCCCGATCGCAGTACTGCACGGCTTTGCACTTGCTGCACTTCTTCGTGGCTTTTTCCTCGCCGCATGTGACGCATACTTGGGAATTGTCGACGAAGCCTCGCTGACCGTTTATCGCCGCCGACACGACGGACACGGCGGACGGTGGATCGGTGCTCGCCAAAGTCGCCACCATCTGGCGAAATATCGCGCTCTTTATGAACGGAAATTCGCGTACAGCCTCGCGAACGAAAGCCTCCTGGTACTCCGGCTGACCGGCGCTCTTGTTGCACTTCAGAACCTTTCTGATAAGAACCTCGACCGGATCCGACGATTTCTTCTCCTCCTGCTCGTCGTTGCATTTTTCCGCCTCGTTCTTCTCGGCTCTCATAGCCTCCTGGCGCTTCTGGCACTTCACTACCTGGCCGATCACGCAGCTCAAGTAGTGATACTTGAACGCCATTATCTCGTTCATGTCGGTGCCCCGCGACATCTCGCGATTTCTCATCGCCTCCAAGACTTTTTGGATCTACATGGGAAAAAAAAAATATTGGATTAGTAGAGCAACAAACAAAAAAAATTTAATGTTAAATTTCCGAAATCAGCGGCCATAGAACCAAATTGAATAGGAAGCCTGACACCAAAAGTCCATGGAAACATGCCCTGTGTAATACATAACTATGTGCACCAGTCATAGATTGTGAGTTAGTCAATCAATTTAAGAACAAGCTGGACCTGCACGTGTTCGCGTGAAATTCAATAGTTACTGAATTGCATATTTGGTTTGACTGAAATTGGTAATCGAAGAACCCAGCTTGAGGCTCGTGCAGCAGCCAATCAGGGAGCATTTCTTAAGCGACAACAATACATGTAAAAAATGTGAGTTTTTTTGTCCATGGATTTTTTGAAGAGGGAAAATGTTTCTTTCTAAGAGAAACTATAAGTGGATGGCTATTAATAAGCAATGCAGTGTCAATACAACTGTCAAACACATGGTCTGGTTAATTTGATGGAAATTGGTGATCGAACGACCCAGCTTCACGCTCGTACAACAACCAATCAGGGAGAATTTCTTGAGCGCCAACAATACACATAATAAATGTCAGTTATTTTAATCACATATTTTTGAACACGGAAAGTGTTACTTTGTAAGAAAAACAATATACCCATGGCAACTATTAATAGCCAATGCAGTGTCAATACAACAGCTGGCAAACACTTTGACCGAAATTGGTCATCGAACGACCCAGCTCGAGGCTCCTACGGCAGCCAATTAGGGAGCATTTTTAAGCAACATGAATTACAATCCATTTTCCAAAGAGGGACAATCTCCTCTCAATGATAATAAAAAATGTTAGATCGCTCCTCGTGCGATACTCCGACGTACCTTGGTAGAATTTTCCAGCAGTCCGGGACACTTCTGCAAGTTCATGAGTACCCTGACAGGATGTACGTTGACTTGCATAGTAAATTTGTGGAAAGAATCCGCGAGATGAGGCGGCAGCATAGGTTCGGTCTGCAGACCCTGAGGCTTTATGTAATAGTCTATGTCAGCTTTGGGAATATAATTGTTGATAGTGGCGACGCACTTGTGATTCCCAACGAAGGCCGCCATCTGAGCCGGCGTTCTGCCTATGCTGTTGGTGGTGAGTTTCGCGCCGTGGGACATGAGCAGATAGCAAATCTCGGCGTTACCGCCGAGAGCCGCGAAGTGGAGAGCCGTGTAGGCGTTCTCGTGATGGCAAACCGTCACATCGGCACCCTGGAGACAAAAAATAACGAGATAAAATATTTCCACGGCCCCGTTAGATCGGCTCCGGCTTTCGCAGCTGAGAAAACAAAGACGACACACGCGCGTATTATATATAGACCGCAAACATCAACAAGACCGAAGTGGATGAGGCGAGCTTTACCTGGTCGAGCAGCATCTGAACGATTTCCTTGTTACCCTTGTAAGAGGCGTGCTGCAGCGGGCTCATTCCATTCTCGTCGACGAAGTCGACTTTGATCTTGTTGGCGGCGAGCAAAACTTTGAGCTCCGCTGCCTCATTGTTGTTTATCTTCGCGAATACTTCCTTCTGCAAATCCGTCATGTTCTCTGCTGCTGGCGCCATGTTGTTTTCACTGGCGCTCTCAGGCTTGTCGTGACTTGTCCTAAATCTCACAAGCCCGAAATCGCCCGAACAACCCGAGCGCTCCGAACGCCCGAAATTCATTCATGCGATGTAGCCTTTACCCGAAATTGTAATCTACCGAAGG
Source organism: Ichneumoninae sp. A BG-2022a (assembly GCA_030522665.1). Lineage (NCBI taxonomy): Eukaryota > Metazoa > Arthropoda > Insecta > Hymenoptera > Ichneumonidae > Ichneumoninae sp. A BG-2022a. Next base: position 9,415 of record JAPYZC010004184.1, read on the forward strand.
ACTAGAACACCGTATGTGAACCAGTTATGTAAAATTACCGTCATTTTATACTTGTGTCAGTTACTGGTCGCGTGACCGTTGCGTGACGTCATTTTCGATGCCGACAATGTAAAAAAACCTGTCAAAAGTTAATGGAGGGGGGCTAACTAATGACGAAATATTTATAATTGTTATTTAACAAAAATAATTAATTAGCAAACATTTTTATGTCCTACCAAATATAACCAAACGACGACCAAACGAATGATAAAAACAAAATTTCGAAATCCGTTTTGGGGGGGCTAACTTTGTGTGGGTTGTTAAACGTCTTTTTCTGACTGCTCTTCTCATCCCACTCAGTCTCTCGGTCTCAGGGTAGGATCGCCGATAACACGCAGATTGTTAATAATATTTCGCTATTAAAATGAACTGTGATTTTTATAATAACAAGGATAATCAAGGAACTGTTAAAAGAACAAAAGAACTGACAGTAAGTAAAAATGATCAATTCGCTCGGAACTCTGTCTCTGTACTTTCGCTCGGCTTGAGTCTCATCTCACGACTTACGACTAACATTCGCCTCGGTACTCTCTCACACAGACGCATTCACACTGACTCGGTCGGTTACGCGCGCTCTGCCTTACTGGACAGCTCGCCGGGTATTGTAATTGTACGTAAGGAAACGTTAAATGAAGCTGCATAAAGTGGAACCCCTGGCAAGTTCAGCAACTCGAAAAACCACCATCAAACTACCTTTAAAGTGACCGAGTAAACGACCGGTCGTTTTGGGACAAAAATACGTCTGCGAAAACGACTGTCAAAACGACTTTATCCGTGTCTAAAAATCAAATAAACAGACTATTCAACGATGGTTGCAAGGGTTACAGAAAAACGACGCCGAAATAAAGGTTATCTACGAGTCTATAACAAGTTACAATTTTGAACATTGTGCATTAGTCTATTGAAGTCTGCCGATGGTCACCTCAGTTCCGTTAGTGCGAGACCGATTTTAGGACAGTCGGCGGGTTGGACTGAGTGCGAATTAATTCTCAACATGTACAACTCTTGTCGATCTCAATCCTACCGGTCCTTGCGCCGATGGCTAAGCCGGGCCACGGTAGGTTACCTCCCAGATAGAAAAATTACGCACAGAGACGGAACGGTGGCGGTACCAATGGTAAGATACCCGTTTGACGGCACGTTTTGGCAGCCGGTCGTTTCTACAGATCCCAACTCTACACATGCCCGACTCTACACCACCAACTCAACACAACGGCAACTGTACACATGATTAGACTCTACACAACCGC
>JAPYZC010004185.1:0-10703 GCA_030522665.1 Ichneumoninae sp. A BG-2022a
CGTGTGCGTGTGCGTGTGCGTGTGCGTGTGCGTGTGCGTGTGCGTGTGCGTGTGCGTGTGCGTGTGCGTGTGCGTGTGCGTGTGCGTGTGCGTGTGTTAAGCCTACTTAAGACCTACGATACGTTATCCTTAGCAATCCTATGCTTACCGTGCTTCACCATCTACTAGAGCAAATAGCGTAGCGAGAATGGCCTTCCCGGGTGGTGTAGCGCAGCATAGCAAGCGTAACGTAACGAAAATAGCATAGCCTTGGCAGATAGTGTAGCATAGCAAACTTCGCATAATTGTACTCGATAGCGTCGTGAGCGCAGCATAACATAGAGTATCATAGCGTAATATAGGGAGCGCAACGTAGTGAGTCTAGTGTAAAGTAGCGTTGGTGAGGCAAGCGAACAACAGCAAAGTTATGAAAACGTTCCTTATCGATTTATAGGTTACCGCTCGATAAATAGTCTCTTTTCATGCTAAAACTCCATGGGTCGTTTCTTCAAACAATTAAAAATGTAAGTTGAACTTTTTTATTGATTTTTGCTAATCTGATTATTAAGTATTCTTCATAATAGATCGATTTTGGCCAAACTCAACAGTAAAGACCCTCAGTGTAACTCGACCGATATTCAAAGTTTTTGCACAATCTCTCAAAATTTGTGTCATCTAGGGTGTTATTGGTTTGTTTTGGTACACATGAACTCGTACACACTTACACCGAACTTTTTTTTTAAACCTCACTAAGATTTTTGCAATATTCTGAACACATTGAAATGAAAAGCACAACAATATGTTTACCGTAAGCACAGCTTTCTCTACGAAAGAGCAAAAATATAAAAATGAAAGTATTGCGAATTATAGAATACTTGACGTGATTCTTGAACCACAGAGGGGTCAGGATAGCTGGAGCGCTGTGCGCAGTGAATGACAGGTAATGTGGAAGTGGCAAGTACGCCGTGGGGCAATATCAAGAGCGCGCAGACTAAAGCTGGAATTTCCGTTTCACTTGTGTTATCTTAGAAACTAGACGGTGAATTGCTCTTTATTTGGAATATATATTTCCTAACAATGATGACTTACCATTAATACACTATATTGTACATTATTTGAATTTATGCGTAGTACACCAGTAGTTTTCTATAACATCTTAATTAATTCAAGTTGCACAGCTCATAACGCGGGAACTCAAAAGGAAACATTTTAAAAACTTTGCAGACTCTGAATTTAAGTACTGATCGACAACAAATACGACATTTATCTACGTATCCTTTAATTGGCAAAATATAAGAACCAGTTTAACCGCAAGATAATAACTTTTAAAAAAGGCACAATACACAGGCGTACAAAATTATTTTCTTTCTATTCCGATATTGAGTGTACGTCTGTGAGGAAATACTCTTCAGAATAAGACTCCATGTATTTCATATTATGAAATAAAAATCGCGGTCTGAGAATAGTGTGCATCACTGTTCTGCGCAATATGATGGTAATATTGTGAGCTGCGTTCTGTGCAAATTCTCGAGAGTGCCGTATCATTTCTAAAAATAGAAAAAGGACGTACTACCAATGATACAAAAAGATACGCGAACGCGGCACGCGCTCATTTTTCTTACGCTGGAATATATCAATGCATCCTAGACTCTTAATATTATACTGTACTACTATACACAGCTAGGCGCGATGCACACCGAACAAACAGTGGTGTGTTTCGCCGGTAGACTCTTACGCATTCACGTTCTATCATAAGCGCGGTCGCTTAATCGCTAGCGAGCCGAGACTGGGTTGGGTTTCCAGTCGATGCCATAGTAAGGTCAGCTCAGTTCATCGAGTGCACGGGTTTAGATTATAGTCTGTTAAAAAAAAACTCGACGACCTACTTTGCTGGCCTCCCTCTGGATAAGGTATCGTATCGATACCCGTTTCTTGAGAATACATGTACAATGGCGTATGTCACCGATTTGAATTTGAGCTCTCGAGTGACCGCTGTACATGCTCTCGCAACGGATATAGCATATTAAATGATGTAGAGTTTATCACTGATACCGTACAAAAATATATGACATTTTACATCAAGATAAATACATTTTTTTATTCAAAATGTGTAAACCTACAAAGTTTGTAAACTTAGTGAAAGAAACACCGTCTAAGCCTCGGCCTTTTCAATTATACTAGGTACACGACCTAGTGGAGTAAATTGATTTTTTAAATTATTTGCATATTAACGGCCCTAATTTTTATAATGCTTCTGCAATTTGGTCAGATTTTGTTATGATCATTTGAAGATGTTGACTCACAAAACTCTGCAAATTACAATGCTGTCAAAAGAGCTGCTATGCGTTGTACCCCGTTGGCCGTTGCGAATTTTAGTGCTTTGTTACACATTGACAACATGTTTCAGTACCATCTCTTGGGGAGTCCATCATCTGATATTTCTAACAACCGCTGTAAATTCTCCTCTGTTTACCTTTACTCGGACTGTGTAGTTGCGAGTGATTTTTGGCCAGATGTAAATGTAAACTTGCGTACATTCAATATGTTATAAGTAGTCTTTGCCCCAGATTTCAACGATGTATGAGAGGGTCTTCGAAAATAGAGCTTCTAACAATAATACACATCTTGCGTAGGTATTGGATTGATAAAAAGGACGGTCCCCTTTTACCACACTTCTTTATCTAATATATCGACGGTCTATCGACGAAATGGCGAACAGGATATGCATAGTCGACATGCCCGTACGGAATTAGGCCATCGATATTACTGAAATAATTTTTTTGGCAAATATATAAAAACTCTTCTCTAAGTATTACACTTTTTCTTCTTTATTATGTGGGGTTTCATGACATCTTGAGATACAAGTAATATATTACAAAAACTTTTTTCCCAAGGAAGTAAAGATTACGCAAGGTACTTAAAAATCTTGTTCGAAAAAAAAATCCTAAAAATAATTTGAACCATATGAGCTAAGTTGAATCAAGACTAAGTGAAACAGCTCCCTCGCCGCAGAACCAGGGCGCGATTCCGTAAAAAAAGTTGATTATAATATTTATTAACGACCACAGTACTTCACATACCCTTAAGGCAAAATGCAAACATTAATTCGCGAGATTAGCATCCCAAGCCTTAGTGAACCTCACGGTTTATATGAAGGGGAACCGGGTTCAAGTACGTGAACTAGCACATGAATGCGAATTTTGTATTGATAGATAGATAGATAGATAGATTCGTTTATTTCGTGTTCTGAGGCCTAAACCCCCTAAGAACACCGTGCCACAAGATACAAATCACACCATAACAATTACGCACAGTCTAACAAATAACATGAAATAAAATATGCAAATAATATACAAATAATACGAAAAGAATATAAACCAAAAGTAACACAATGAACTAAAGTAAACAAAAATGAAATAACATTGCAGGCAAAATTGAAAATTTTTCCTTTCTTTTTGGCTTTTATTATTAATTAAGGTAGTACTAGTGGACCGGCTGAGCCCACGTGAGTTCAGAGAGTATTGAGAGAGAAATTCATACGTATTCTGAAAGATTAACATATCGTTTTCTTTTTAAAAAAAGTTAGGTTGTCGGGTAATTTGCTGGGAATTTTTTTTCGTTAATTTGTTAATAACATTTTGGAATTATTATTATGTAAAATTAATCTTTTCAGTACCTTCCATATGGTTGATATTTTTCCGATTTTTATCTCATCGAGAAGTGTTCGCAATTCCTCACTCAATTCTCTCTGAAATCACGTAGACTCAGGCTGTCCGCTAGTGCTACCTTAAGTCGGCTCATATATACATATATATATTATTATCGATGAACGAATTTTTCCTTTTCGTTATTTTTCCGCGTATGTTCGGTTATTAAGTTTTTGTCCATTACCCGTCCACGTTTGCGGCCGCAGCCGGTTTCCCCTTTCTGCGTCGCATTTGTTACGATTTGTCTGTAATGGGCATAGGGAAAATGCGGAAAACCTATGTCGATAGCCGGCCTCAGGTACGATTTCCGATGTTGGAGCTTCATTGCGTTTCACCGAGCACGTAAACATGGACTACACCTATATACATCCGGCACACACTTACGATTACTAAGTGTGAGTGACCAATGTAGGAGCTTAGTCCCGCCCATATTTATATTCTCGGCGAAACCACGAGAACCGGGGATCGAAGCATCGACCTTCCGATGCTTAGGTCTAGCGACGAGCATGCCAACCACTAGATCAACGCACCGGTGAAATCGGTTCATATAATTTAACTTACTTTTGCTTCCTCATAGCAGAAGCTTTGTTTTCATGAAAAAAAAATCGAGATTGTAATGAAAACGTGTTCAGAATGTTGCAAAACATCAGGAAATCGTGCGTGTGCGTGTGCGGTTTGAGCTATGAACCTGACATTTTTAAAGTTCGTGGAGAGATGAATCTTGTATATTTGGTTCGATTTTTTACAACAAAAATTTTTTTTTTGGGTCCCGCAAACAGTCCCAGATTGGCAAACACAAATAGGAGTATACGTTCTTAGTATTCTAGGGAATGTGAAACATGTTTCTGGACTATAATCCCACAATCAAATGTCTTTTTGATTGCAACATTTCGTTCTTGTACTTACGCGATTATTGTACTCCTATGCGATGAGAATATAAAGCCCTAAACTATCCTCAAATAACTTAATTATTTAGTAGATGCAGTACACGTTGAACTAGGAGTACGGGTCGGAATGATAAATTCTATAGTTTTAAAATTGGTTGAGTTTTTTGTCGATGGCAGTTTGATACGATTCTAGATATCGAAGGGTGGTGATGACCGCGTCGTGGCACTCGTACGGTTCAACGGACGTGTGAATATGCGTCAGTGACCTAAATACGGTCACGACTCGGTAACTGTGTAACTCAGCCCGGTAACGTAATGCTATTGCAGATAGTCTTCGTAGTACACGATCCACGCGGCTGTAAATTTTTGAGGGATAATGTGCGTCACTCTATGACAAGAGTTATCTAATTTGTTTCCTTTTATCGAGAACACCGAAAACATTAAAAAAGTATCAAGAGACGTGATAGCGTGTCAATGCAAGGTATTTTAAAAATTAACTTTTATTAACGTTCCTTTCCAAGTATACCCCTTAGGGATTTTGACCTTAGCTCCCCCCTAGCCTAACCGTGTACCTCTTCTAACACTTTCTTTCCCGCATTTCGGTAACTTACTCTAATTCCGTGGGTCCGCAGCCGACTTACTTCCCCCTAATTGTACCGCATTCGCCGAGGACACAGGGAAACTGTAGAAAAAGCATGTCGGTACAACTTGCGATATTCTACTGATTTTTCTGAAGTATTGGTAAGTTTTAAATTGAAATTTTCATATCGCTTTTTCGTAACGTTCTTTTAGTCGTAAAGCTTCTTCTATGAGAAAGCATTTTCTGTATTTTTGGCTTCCTCATAGAGGAAGCTTTGCGAATGAAGGAACATTACGAGAAAGCGATATGGAAATCTCCATTTAGTAACTTAACTTTAGTAAATTTCATAACGATATCTGTAACGGCTGTTAAGATGTCGTGTTCGAAACACTGAAATGTGTAGTTTTGTGTGAAACACGTGCAAAGGTGGTGCCTACTCCTACACCACTGTACATTCTCCGCTATCTCGTTCATAATTTTATGAATTTCATACAATACTTGACGGGAAAATATTTTCAAAGTATTACATCGACTGATAAAAGATACAAAGGTGTATTCTCCATATTAAAGCATACAGGTTTACACCCTTTTGTTTCTTCGCAGTTGATATTTCAGTGTTCTTCGTATATGCAAAACAATTTTTTTTTTCAATATACACCTTCAATTTTCAATATTCAATAGACCAGGAAGATTTAACCTCCCTACTCCCCGCAAAATTGTTGATTTTGCGTCTGAGTTGAAAGTTCAGAAATTTGAAATGGTGAACCCAATACGGCTTTCGAAAATATACATAACTCCGGATTTTCTTGAAACTCATTTCTTTCGTTCTTTTGGATCGACCGCAACAAATTGGCAAATTCGAAACATTTAACTCACACACGATCACTATAACGAAAATACTATTCTTTGTCGTTAATTACCAAACTAATACCAGTAACAAACTAGACTGGTGATGCGAGCCACGCGGAGAAACAAAATTGTTGGAACAGCAAAACTTTGTTACTGTAATTAATTTACTTATTTAACATAGGAATAACAAACTCTTTTACTGGGTAGACATTTTTTCACTCCGGCAGATAATTATTTTTCTGTAGTTGTACATTTTTTTGCAGTCACGACAATAAATTGTTAACGCTTCACATTTTCTTAGAGTAACAAAATCATTAATCTCCGTGAAAAGTTTCGCCGCAGTAGAAAATTATTTGCTACACCAATTCAAGTCTTCCATAACATGTAAGATTTGTTCCCATTTTTTAAATTATTGTTGTTGGAAGGACAATATTTTTTCTGCAACTGTACATCTTTTTTGTGTTGCAACAAAATGGGCAACGTACTTTTTCTGTCGTAACTAAAAAAATATTATTTGTGTATACACCCACAACTTAAGCATTCCAATATTAATGGCTCAGATTGATCAGTGCCCATTCGTAGTGGTTGGTATAAGACCATACATTTATTATTTTTGGCTTTATGCATACGTACATACGCCGTTTGCCATTGGCAAATAATATCCTTATGACTCGGAATAACAACAAATGTCCTCTGTATGTATATTCCAGTGTATTAAGAGAAGAAACTAAATACGGTTGATAATAGAGTTTATAATCCATAATCGGAGAGTCATATACAGTATCTATAGCCGTATAGAGTACCCTAGTTCACATGCAAGTATTGTGATAACGTAACTCGTTGGTCGAGTCGATTTCCCACGGCCAATTCTCCGCATTATCTATAGTTATAGCCAAGAGGAATGCTATGGCCGCGTTACCCTGACCGAAATCGCTCTACACTGCAACGTGAGTTCTGCCCGATGCAGGAATACGACTATTATTTAGTGCAATGAAGTAAGATTATTAAAATAATTTCGAGCTAGCCAGTAACATGCACATTTATATCAACAATGTTATATTAGTCCTATACCTGTGAGTTTCGTTAGTGTGAAAATGTTTGTCAACCAAATTTTTCTCACATAATTTACAAGGGTAACCTTGCTCTTTACATAATACGATTGCCTGGACGTATGTGTGCGACGTCTTGTCTGGATGTGCGTGCGTGACCATAAAGCTGAAACTTCTAGAGTAAGTAGATGGATCAATCCTCAATGATTGGTTGAATTTATAGCAAAATGCTTTCAGTCTATACAGTTTTACGCGGTTTTGATTTTTACTAAAAAAGTTAGCGCTTTTTTTAAAAAAGCGTGTGTTTCTGCTAAAAAAAAGTTGTACACAAACGAACAATTATCGACCGACGATCCCTATTTCATTTGACGAGGACCCAGAATCCTTTAAATTCTGTATAATTTAATAATATTTATTAATTTATATTTTGCATAATACAGTAAAAATGTTTAAATCTAAACACGATTTTTTTTACCGCGAAACTCTCCTCTATGAGGAAACCAAATAATCACGGGAAATGATTTTTCATAGAAGCTTTGTACACAAAAATACATTAAATAAGGAAGCTTTGGGAAAATATCGATTTTTACGTTTTTTTTAAAGACTGTATTTGTTTTTGGTGTGTTTCAGTTCCGATTCAAATGGCCGGTCGTGCGATCGCTGTAGGGAACATATTCCTCCTTGTATTGAATTAACTACAATTTCAGGCCGATGACGTCTTTGCAAAATCGTTAATTACATTTTTCGTACTATAGTTATTCCATTTTTAGTTGGAGAAATGAAGTAAATGAGATATAAAATACATATAGACAATTGAAACTCCGCCCGGCTGCCAGTATCAGCAGTATCAGTAGAGAAATTGTCATTCAGTATGCCGACCGAATGACATGTGCTGTACGCGTATCACTAGTAACATTTCTAGATAGCCGGTACTCCAGAATTTTTTCTTGTACTAGCGTTTCGCTGTGAACATGGTATTCCTAATGATGCAATTTATGCACATCGATGATTATTACTACGACGCTGGTCTGCTACCGTATATAACGCACACTATCCTGTAGCTCAATTCGCCTCCCACCCCGTGTGAAAATTGAATCTACATAAATCGATATCATGTCTTACATAGGAAAACTAGACAGGCACTAGATAGTCAGGAAAACTCATTCACGACTCGTTGTTGCCAGCATGTACGGTTATGTTAGGCATGTGCGAGGGCTATGGCTAGTATGACCTACATAGGAAAACTGGACAACCGTTAGTTACTATTTGGTTAGCAAAAATGTATTACTGTCTTGATTGATTTCAGCACCTATCTTGAAGTTAAGATAGGCTTCAGGTATTGACGGACTGCACAGGCTAAGCAGACGAATTAAGCTTTTGAATCGACGCTTACGACGTTCGCGTCTTCAATAGGGTATAGAAAATTCTTAGGGTATGGAAGTGTAGATATGTCATGATTATAATATTAGAAATAACATGACACGGCGATATATCAAAACTCATTTAATTTTTATGCGTTGGGTACTTTTGATTATCCTTCATTCAGGTAGTACAAGTGCGGGGAAAAGGTGTAAACATTCGAACATTTTTTATCAAATGCCTTTTTATTCATGACGAACATTTTTTATGAAATGCTATACCAGGAATAAAAACTATATGTATGTGTCCCTAATGTATTAGGTAAGCTACTTTATCTATGCAACTTTGCGAGATTAAAACCGCGTATGCCTAGTTATATCCATATTCTTAACCAAAATCCGCTTACGATTTATCACTGTGTGTCGTAGTCTTATGTCTTTTATACTTTTTTTTAGTGAACCTGCTACATGTTTCTGTCGAGTTATTTGGTAAGATTATGAAGGGTTCGCTGTACTATAACACTAATATTTATATGGCTACGTGGATGCAAGCTTAGATTTAAAGGTTAAATTAAAAAATTTCGGTCTATCACGTTCGTGATTTTTTTTTACTTCTTTTTTACTTTTCCCTTTTTCCATAATTTGTTTTCAAACATCACATTACACGCCAACATGTGTGATTTTGCGTGCATAAACATCATGCGGTCAACTTCACAACCTTCGTCGAAAGTCCGTTTTTTTTTTGCACTAGCAACACAAAGTACTATTTTTCATTCCGAGACATGCAAAACATGTTTCCACACAATTATCTCACAATAAAATTGCTTTGGGGTTGTAATACTTTCTCTCTTTACATTCTTCGCATGGGATGAGAAAGTAAAAACACCCCGCAAATCGGAATTTGTACACGGTTCCTCACTTTCATTTAGTCGCAAAGTTTCCTTTATGAGGAAAGTTACAGAACATTCTTTCTCATAGAAGAAACTTTACGAATACAAGCAAATTATGTGCGGTAGACATGTGGAAATTAACATTTTTAGGGTATTTAAATTCTATAACAATTCAATTTTCTCGTATCGAGCGTTTGGCGGAACGACTTCGAAAATCAAATACATTTTTTTTCTCGGATTCTCGAGTACTGAACGGAATATCGTGCGTGTTTCGGATTTTTTTTGAAAGCCCTAGCAAGTTGGCAGACGGCTGCTTTTAGGGAAAAAACTAAAAAACGAACTGAAAAACGGACACGTCCGTTGGGGAACGAAACGGACCACAAAACCGGTAAAACGGACCGTACGTTTGGATTGGTCCTTTTTCGGTTACGGAAACCGAGGAAGGACCGAACGTTTTTTATTTAAATTTTTGGCTAAGTTTAAACATTTTTTTTGTTGTTTTGTTTTTAATTCTTTTTTTAATGAAAGGACAGAATAAAAATACGATCTTGGTCCTTTTTCGGTTGCGGGAACCGAAAACGGACCAAAGCAAATTTTTCGGCAAAAAAACGTTCGGTTCGTTTTCGGTTTCTACAACAGAAAAAATACCAAACGCCAACAAAAATGTACAGTCCGTTTTGTCGTTTTTTACGGTCCGTTTTGTTCCCCAACGGACATGTCTGGTTTTCGGTCCTTGTTAGGGAGGAAGAGGCCTCAGTACGATCGTCTCTCTCAGGATAATACGAATATCGATATCGATTCGGTAATATAGATTGAACGCGATTTTTCTCGCATTTGCCCGGGGGGGGGGGGGATAAGTTTCGTCCCAATACATTTAGCGAACATATAGCGAACATGGAATTTTGTTTAGATAGGACTCGCCAGTCCACCAAAGATTTCCTGCATCAACTTATGGGAAAAGTTCATGGATAGTTGACACTAGCGACTATACTAATCAGCGCGAAAGATTAAACGGAGCAGGACATTTCGGTGCGACCGCTTCGGCGCGACCGTTTTGGCGCCAGGATGTTTCGGCGCCAGGACGAATCAGGACGGACCATTTTCTTCTCAACCACGTTTGGAATTCGTTCCATTACAATGAGATTTTTTGTGTAATTATTTTTTGCCTGCATGTAATACCAGTCGATGAAAAAAAAAGCCGAAAGTGAAATCCACTAGTAGACGCGAATAATTGGGTGGTGTATGATGGCGAAGGAGATGCGTGTGCGTGTGCGTGTGCGTGTGCGCGTGCGTGTGCGCGTGCGCGTGCGTGTGCGTGTGCGTGTGCGTGTGCGTGTAATTGTGTGTCTGGTGGTAACGAAAGAGTATATATGTGTAGACCATTGTAGATGCGCATGTGTGTGC
>JAPYZC010004186.1:0-10702 GCA_030522665.1 Ichneumoninae sp. A BG-2022a
CGGCAACAAAACTTTTTTTTTATGAAAATGATTCGTTTATTTTTCTGAATACGTATGAATTTTTTCAGATTTTTAAGTAATCGTTGATTTTTGTTCGATTAAAAAAGTAAAAAATCAACGGGCCGTTTTTCCCCGAACGTTCTTATATAGCGAGGGTTGAGCTCTATAATCGTCGGGGATAATAATGAGGAAACGGTTTATCGATTGTAATTGGAAAATATTGAGTTTTATGTAGGTCGAGTCAAATTTAAATAATAAAAAAAGTCGCCAAAAACTATACATATTTTTTTGCTCATTAATGACAAGAAACAAAATTTAAAATTCGCCAAAAACGACATATATATATATATATTTCATTAACGACTTCGGGGCACAGCAAAGTGGTGACGATACCCTTCCATTACTTCGACTTTAACGGCCGGCTAGCTCAGTCGGTAGAGCATTAACATTTATTCATTTTTATTTTGTTTCCTACACCCAGAAAAAAAATTTATTTACGGCCACCGTTTATTTGGTTTAACTAAAATATTTATTTGATAAAAATAAATATTTATTTTCATTAATTAAATAGTTACTTCTATGAAATAAATATTTATTTAAAGCAATTAAATATTTTACTTAAACCAAATAAAGAGTGGCCGTCAAATAACCTTTTTTCTGGGTATGTGGTGGAAAAAATTACACTATTGACTTACCTTCCGCAATGTTGTGTTCGAACGTTCATCGCATCTGCAAGATTGTTATGTAACGGGAACGAAAATGAATGTTTGGACATTTTTTAAAACAGGGAACAATTAAAGAAACATGGTCGAACGTTTAAACAGTGAGCTTTTAATAATCAAAAATATCTTCGACGGTACCAGCGCGGTCGTCTCGACGACCTTGGGTTTACAACAACGGAGACACGTACCCCTGACTTCTTGAACGTGAAAGGGGTTTTCATTTTTTTTTCTTCTTATTTTCTGTTTTTCCATTTTTCAAGAGAAAAGTAAACATATGTTTCGAATTGAATCGCTATACGATCGTTTATCCATAACTTACTTTATAAAACTGGTCTCTCTATATCGTATTACATCTTATTTTCTTTAATCTTTGTACGAATAAATATCTCCCTCGACGTGTTTTTTTTTCTGTTCGCTTCTCTCGCGTTCGTATTCTTCGTATCGTTTAATCTTGTTTCCTTTTTTTAAATTACTTTTCTCTCTTATCTATAGGAATACTATGTAAAATCAGTCTTGTGGTTGAGATATATTAGGTGTACGGTGAGGTAGTGTCAGTTTCCATTAGTTCTTTTTTTCTTTTTTTTAGTATACATTAGTTTCGGTGCCAATCGAATTGCTGCTCGCACACAAACGATACATCAGGCGCACAGATATCGATAAAATCATACAAGATATTATTTTTTATTAACATTTAAATTATATTGTCTTATCGGATTTGGCTCGTTCTTCCAGTCAACGAAGATTCTTATCGCGTCATCGTGCTGAGAAAATAAAAATTGATTGAAGCTAGTACTTTCATTTCATTTTTTATTTGTTAATGAATTCTTTTTTTTCGAACGCGAGATTAATTGTTATGTAAAATGATGAAAGTGTACGCGGCGAGAACAATTTTTCAATGGCGTTTATATACGATATATATAGTAGTAATCATTGATCCATAGCTTCTTTATTTTCTTTTTTTTCCTTTTCGTTTTTTATATCAATAATATTTAAGGTCTGTGATTTGTACCGCGTACTCGTTGGGTGAAACGCGTGAATTTTAGCTCATTTTATCGTCTTCGATTGAAATTCACGCTAATCTCGAACATCGTACGTTATTAATATTTTTGAGATTGGGCTGTACAAAATTATAACTATTAGGTATATATATATAGTTTTACACGTAGATACAAAGAAGTATACATCGTATAGGTACGCACAGTCGACAATATATCATTTTATGGTGAGTTGAAGGGGGGAGAGATAATCGGATACCGAGTTTGGCCAGCTCGGAATGATATATATATATATACTATTACATACGATAAAAATTATCTATATAAAGGAACCGTGTGGTATGCGATTTTATACGTAGGATACAGGATTTGATTCGGCAGCGTTCGACGATTAATCCAGATTATTATTACTCTTTTTTTTAGCACGTTCGATATTCCTTTCAGAATTTTTTGTTGTTGTTAATTTTTTTAAATGATCTCATTCTCATATGTACAGTTACGATAACGTCGTCGTCATATTTCATACTATTAATTCTTTCGTCACATAAAAAACGCTAAAGTATACAACAATAATATTCACGACATTGTATTGGGATAAAAGCGACAAAGTTTCCGATAAGTACAATTTCGTCGGTGAACGATCTGCAGAGTTTCTTCGCTCAGTGTAGATAGGTTGTTTTTTTTTCAAATTAATACGGAACTTATCAACGGGAACCAACATTCAACTACAAATCGCTGCGATAGCAAACTCAACAGAACCATTTTTTCATTTGTTTTTCTCCAAGGCCTAGTTATATCAAACGCATAAACGCAACACGCACTCGACAGCGTCGGCAAACTCGAATCCGCGTGCTTAATTTTTTTTTTCTTTTTTTTCTTTTTTTTTCTACAACAAATATTTGGCATAGTATAATCGGGGCGGTTGATTTACAAACGCTTGATGCAGCCGCGGCCGTTCACCAGTGAATGAGCATTTTTATTAGCTAGAATTTCAATGTTTTCAAAGATTCAAGAAGGACTCGAAAAAAATGACATCTCCTCACCGAATAGAGAGTCTACTTGTACCATCAACGTGCGTGTTACGGTAGTCTCTGCGAATAGTGTTCACTTCGCATAAGTTTCAGAAAAATGAGAGGGAATTACAAACACTTCTCGATTGTATAAAATTCTACAAAAAACCAGACATATCCTGAAAAGGTCCTGAAAAGATTAATTTTGCATAATAATATTTCCAAAATGTTATTAACAAAGTGATGATAAATAAAATTGGTTAACAAATCTTCCGGAAACCTAACTTTTTTTACATGAAAATGATTTGTTTATTTTTCTGAATACGTATGAATTTTTTCAGATTTTTAAATTCATTCTGAATTTTGTCACTTTCTAGTAAAAAAGAACAGTTGTGACTTTTTCATGCAAAAAAGAAAAATTCAAAGTGAAATATCTAAAAATTGCATACATATTCAGAAAAGTGAACGAATCATTTTCATTTTAAAAAAGTTAGCTTTCCGGAAGATTTGTTGAACAATTTTCTTTATCATCAATTTGCTAATAACATTTTGTAATTATTATTATTCAAAAATGAATTTTTCCGGCACCTTGAATATGCTTAATTTTTTTTAGATTTTTATACCACGAAGAAGTGTTTGTAATTCCCTCTCATGTCTCTGAAACTTATGCGAAGTGGACACTATTCGCAATGACTACCTTAATATAAACAGATATTAATAACCGAATAAGCATAATAGCGCGATAACTCAAACATATAATATTATAATTTGTTTACATTATTTCATAATTTTCTTTTGCAATTTTATTTTATGCAAGAAAAAAAAAGATTCGTTATTTGATTTCAATTGATCATTCAAGGGTGCCCGTCGTCCCACGAGATTTCGGCTCGATGACGAACCGGTTTCTGCCCTACAGCAAACAGCAAGAATCTACGACTCACGCTTATACAAATCTCACAATGAGAGTCACACGTGTTACCTACAGGTATCGTGAAACCTCTTCCCACGGAATCTCTCGTCTTGCAAAAAGGAACAACGAATCTGTCGTAGCTGTAATTTCGCTATGCATAGCGGACTTCGCATCTCCTATAGTATGCCTGGCAGGACGGGGCTGCTGTATATTATGTACAATGGCTGGCTTATGCTTCGCATCTTCTATTTTTTATTTATTTATTTTTATTTTCCTTTAATTTTTTTTTTTTTGAAATTGGTGGCCTTTGCCGGGGTACGAGTACACCGGACTCGTTAACCTCTGTCGCAGTTAAAAAATTTTAAAATATAGGTGAAAAAAAAAATCTTGAAATGTCGGTAAGGAATGAAAAAATATTGGTAACGAATTTTTAAAAAATCTAAAAATAGAGATTTAGAGGAAATTTTTCAAGGGACCAGCAAGTTTCAATGCGTATGCGGAGAAAGCGGTACTCGGAGACGGATCCCACTTTCTATCCAGGCTCGAATTTGTGACGCAAAAATGGGCGCTCCATTTTACTCCACCCTGCATAACGAACGGTGCAAATTCCGAACAGGGGACGAATTCTTGGGTTGAAAGTGTAACGGTCAGAAAGATGCACCGATGGCCATACCCGAAGTTTGCCTACGATATTTCCTGTCCACAAAATTTTTAATTTTTTTCAGAAATCCAGGTTTCTGTTACTTTTTGTAAGTTTTCCGATGAAAGAACCAAGGACTTTCGGGCCGGAACGCTTATGTTCGTAATTGATTTGTTCCCTCTATAAATAAAACGATAATTTTTGTTCACAAATTTTGCAATTATTCGACCCGTCTGCAAGTTGAGGATTGGCAAATTCTGTACAATAAGTTCCCAACATTTTTATCCTCTCAATGAAGCAACTATTAAATCCTCTAAAAATACGAATTCCAAGATCTTCAAGCATCGATGCGAAAAGATGCTAAAAATGTGTCAAATTCTGAAACAGTTTTTTCATTTAATTTTTTTTTCGAGTGGAATGAAACGAGGGATACATTCGTCTTTCCTCAGGGGTCTATTTCTCGAGAAGGAGAGAGTAGAGGGTGGTAAGAAGGTCCGTAATAAAGGAATCTTGATCGTGTTCGATCGAGCGTGCTCGCAAGAAACGAGGGTGCATCGTCGAACCGTGGATGGGCGAGGAGTGATCGAGAGAGAAATCTCGGAGAAGTGAAAGTCTGGACCGGGCGCATTGCCATTGTCAAAGAAATCTTGGCGCGAGCGCTCTTAAAGCAACGATCGCTTCGTCGATTCACAAAGTGCAACCAGGCAAATTGTTGTCCCAAGACGCAACCCCTCTGCTGTTTAAAGTACTGTATCAAAGTAATATTTCACTTCGACTACACTCAAACGAAGGGGCGTTAATACCCTGCTAAGGGCGCAAACGAATGCAATTTGTTTCGTAAAAATTGGTACAAATATTCTCAATAAGATGACCATTTTTTTATATCGCTTTTTTAAACTCTATTCGACTTACACATTATTTGGAATTTCGACATTTTCCGAACTTTAGGAGGACCTCCCGAAACTGCTACACCCAGAAAAAAAATGTATTTGACGGCCACCGTTTGGTTTAAGTAAAATATTTATTTGATTTAAATAAATATTTATTTAAATTAAGTAAATAGTTACTTAAATGAAATAAATTGTTTATTTAATCTTAATAAACGGTGGCCGTCAAATAAATTTTTTTTCTGGGTGTAGATATACACCAAACGTATACTGAATACATATAATGTTGCGGAAAGTTTCCCTCAAAAATAATTTTTGTGAAGGCCGAATGAAAATTCGTGGTTCATACTTAAGTTCATTCTCAAGTTGAAATTCAAGTTCAAAATAAAAACCATACTAAAGTTCAAACTTAAATTCGGACTTGATTTTGAACTCACCTCTCTCAATTCTACCCTTAACCCAATTTAATAATTTTTTTTTCCTATCAGAAAGCCAGTCAGGATAGTGGGTAGGCTTAAGGCTGTTTGGGATGAAAGAAAAGGTGTAGTGGCACAGTCTTCGAAAATTTTCGGCCCGAAGAATATAATAGAATATTCTTGCCAATAGAAGAAGAATAAGGGGCAGAATAAGAAGAGCAGATTTCGCAACAGCCGTACACGGATCGTCGGGACGCCAGGCGTTCTTTTTTTTCCTCGCGAAACTCGAGCGGTCGCAGAAAGAATGGCCCAGAGGTGAAACGAGGGCAATTTAGGGCAGACCCTGATTTTCGGCCGCGGACGATATTTGCGCCAAAAGTTACGCGGCGAATGGGCGCGGGAGTAGCGGAGAGAAAAGAAGAGCATTCGAGGCCGAGTTGCTATTTTTCAAAGGGCCGACTGGTTGTTAGCCCACCGGTCCCGCAGGAGGGAAAAGATAGGATGTAATGAATGGACGAGGGGGCGAGTCGAAGGAAATTTAAAGGAGCACGCAGCCCCCTCCGCACGCTCTCCGGCGGAGTCCACCCGGACACTGTACCAATTTAGGGCTCTCTGGATCTAACAGTTACAATGGCCATTCTCGAGGCTGACCTCGAATTGCCCAAGGACCTTCGAGAGAGAAATTTGCATGACGAGGAAGACTATGCAGTCGACATAAATCAGAGCGGCTTTCAACTAACCACCACCGTCCAGGAACATCGTTTCCACTCTCCGTCTCTCGAGAATCTTTTCTACGCGCGGCTTTTCTAAGGGCTTCCTCGCAAATCGCGGCCCGGGGATCTCAACGGCAAACTTGCGAATATATCTCTGTAGTGAGAGATTTTCGACATTCCATGGTGTGTGCAAAAATTGGAAATTGTTATGTATTTTTTTACTGGGTTGGAATCAATTTTTATCAACAGCTGGAATGAGAGAAATATTTAGTTTCAAAAAATATATATATTCGTTTACGATACTAGTGCGATAAAACTTTTCTGACGATTGGGAGTTTGCAGCACGAGTCGAAGGCTAGTTTTGCAATCACACGAGTTAAGAAAAAGTTTTTCGCACGAGTATTGTACTAAATTTTACTCAACAAGTGTGAAAATGAGGGTTTTACGCGCGCGAATCATTTTCGCACCGCGTGAAGTAAAATATTTTCGAAGACAAAAACTAAGATGTTATATTGGAAAAGCTGATGGAAAAAATAAAATTGGAAAAAATTTGAAGATTAAAGTATCAGTGTGATGAGAATGGTGTAACAATTGCGTTAACCCGTATGGAGCGTAAGCTTAAAAATTAAAATTTCAACTTTGAATATCTACCACCGCGTTTGAAAAACTTGCACAATAGAAAAAAATATGTAGCACATTTTTTTTTTACTTTTCGTTTCATACAATTTTGTTGTATTTTTTATATTCATCGATGTAACAACATGCAGGATAGGATTGCGTCGCATGAGGCGGACGGGGATGTTGCGGATAGTGTAATGTGTGGCTGTGTCTCGCAGTCTCGGTCAACCGAAAGTACTGACAAAATAATATCAAACTGCGTCACTTTAAATTTTGTACATGTATTTAACAATTCCGTTTCTCATCATCGGGGTTTATACAGTGGGGAAATATTAATTAGCTTTTTTTGTTAGTTTTTTTATCTATAGGAACAGTCGAATAATAAGGGTAAAAAACTATAACAACATGACGCACGCAGAATTCGCAGCGAGGTGATTATTACACATGTAAAATAAATAGCGATGCGAAAACAAAAATAATAATAATAA
This sequence comes from Ichneumoninae sp. A BG-2022a, assembly GCA_030522665.1. Classification (NCBI taxonomy): domain Eukaryota; kingdom Metazoa; phylum Arthropoda; class Insecta; order Hymenoptera; family Ichneumonidae; species Ichneumoninae sp. A BG-2022a. Next base: position 7,400 of record JAPYZC010004186.1, read on the forward strand.
TAATAATAATAATAATAATAATAATAATAATGAAAAAAGTTGGAAAAAAACGAAGGGTTTGTCGACGTCGCGGGTGCGAAATTCGTGGTAAAAAAAATTCATAAAAATCTGGACACCCGAGCGACAGAGGACGGACGGACCGTTGTCACTCACCCCCGCTACTTTAACTGTCAGAGGAACTTGTATACCAGTTACATTCATTCCGTCGTATCTCTCACTTCCTTTCTCTCAATTATCTTTTCTTTTCTCTTTTCTCCTATCGTTAAATCTTCAACAATAGACGCGAAGGAAACGAAAAAAAGGAACATCACAATCCCGGACAACTTTGCATACACACACATTCGTACGAAAATCCTAAGATCTATCTACCTCGCTTTCGAAATCTCTCGCGACGAAAAAAAAAAGATAATAATATGATACACCCGGAAACGAAACACTCACTAGCTACAACGACTAACTTAATACAATATACGTTTAAATCCGTATAATATATATATATATTCATATATAATAATATCTAATCCAGGTGTGATTGGTGCGAGACTATTTACACGATATATATACGACGAAAAAAAAATTAAATTCCTAACTAACTACAACCCTGAGACGAACTACCGTCGGTCCGTCTCACCTCGCGAATTTATCTTTCTCCCTAAATATAGTACTATCGTATAATAATATATATACTTTTATATAATCTACGTAAACGCTTCCCTGAATTTTTTATGTTTGTCTCCGTTAGTTTGTAGGTTTGTTCATATTTTTTTGTTTTCCTCGTCATCATCAGTGAGCCGAGTGTCGGAGCTCCGACGACGTAGCTACAATAGTCTTCATCGAAATATAATATATTTCTATCATTATTATTTTTTCTTTTTTTCATTCATCTATATATGTACTATTTACATATACATTTGTATTCTTATAAAAGTCTCTTAACGCTTAGTGACTGTGAACCGGTGATTGGTTTTAGTGTTTTTTTAGTAGCGATTTATCATCGAGTATACTATATACCGTGTGTACTGGGAAAAGAAACAGAAATTTCCATTCTTTCCCATTAATTTGTATCCTTATCTTTGCCAGCGCGCTTTACGTAGAATCTTTTAGCCTCCCATAATCGTCTCTCGACGAATAATTATTATCATTAATTATTTTCTCATTTCTCTTACTATCGGCTACGTACCCCTGATAGTCCACTAGGACGCGTGGCCTAGATTGGAGCCGAGATCGGCGAGATAGTGCCTGAAGTCGTGATGATGTCGCTGAAGGAACAGTGAGCTCGGGCTGGCCTCGGACACGTCGAGCTCTTCGTCGACGTCCTCGTGAATGGAGTCGCTGCTGTGGCTGCGGCTGAGCGGCGAGCCGCCGCTGCTGTGGGAGTGCGAGTGGGATCTCGGGACGCCGGTCGACATGGACAGATCTTCGGGTTCCGTTTGCTCCGGAATTTCGACCTTGTTGCCGGAGAGATTGAGCGGCATCGACGTGTCGATGACCGGACTGGTCATCGGACGGTGTTGGCTCTGCTGTTGCGGCTGCTGCTGGGGTTGCTGCTGCGGCTGTTGCTGCCTCCTGACCGGTGTCGGTGCTTTCCTGACGTGAACGACCGACGACTCCGTCTCGTCCATCTCGACGTCGATGTCGATGTCGATGTCGTCCTCGAGGTCGTCGCTGGCCAACGAGGGCGAACCCACGTGCGACCTGGACGACTGGTTGCCGCACTTGTGATGCAGCAAATGATGCCTCCGACGGAATCGCATCTGGCAGTGCTCGCACTCGAACGGCTTCTCACCTTTGTGGATCAACAAGTGCGCCTTCAACTGATTGGAGTCGCTGAACTTCGCCGAGCACAGCTCACAGGCGTAGGGTCTTTCGCCGGTGTGGACGCGCAAGTGGCGACGGAGATTCGCCACTTGGACGAACTGGCGGTCGCAGTGACTGCAGTGGTAGGGCTTCTCCCCGGTGTGCAATCTCATGTGCGTCTTCAGATGGTGGTCCCGGGTGAATCTGTAACATAGAGGGTTCAAGAAACCGTTAGTCGAGGATGGTAATCAATTTAGCGACGCTTCAGAATCACCGGACGCTGTTCGCACGACATTTTTACGCCGAACTAATATCTCAACGGCTCGTAAAAATGGTAAATCTGTAGTGGCAACTTCGATAGGTTGATACCTTATTATTTTTTTAAATTTCTTTAAATTTCGTTTCTGCTCTTTTGGAGTTTATTTTATTTTTTTGCTTTCGAGAATTTCGAGAAAGTCTTGGCGTACAAATACAACAACAAATACAAAATTTTCAGCCCAACTCCTGACTCGAATCACTTTTATCCCTAAATAATCTGTCTACCAAAGAAAAATAATCGGTGTATTGATTAAGAATATCTCAATGAAATGATGAAATATATTTTATCTAGTATGATATTAAGATGCGATCTGGTGATATTATTCTAATTATCAGAGACACTTCCACTATTTACCGATTTATTTATTATTGTTGTACGCAAGTAAAAAGGTTTATCCGGCAAACTAAATAAATAAACAAATAAACAAAATCCGATAACCGATTCCATGTAATTGTGGGGGGGAAAGAAATGTGAATAGAAAAGATGCTGACCTTTTGTGACATTCAGGACACTCGAAGGGTTTCTCGCCGGTGTGAGTGCGCTCGTGGTTCTGGAGAACGTGCTTGTATCCGAAGGACCTCGCGCAAACTCCGCAAGTGAAGACCTTGTCCCTGGGATCTTTGCCGGCCTCGGGACTTATGGAGGCGGGCGGGCTCGGCGGTGCCGTTCCGTCGAGGGCGAGACTCTGGCTGTTGTCCTGGACCTTGCTCTTCGGTGCTCGCCTCTTCGCCGCCTGCGCCTTCTTCGTTATCCGGTCCGCGCTGCTGCTCACGATGTTGTTGTTATTGTTGTTGTTGTTGTTGTTGGCGCGCCGGGAGTTGTTGGACTTGGTGCTGAGGGCCGGCGAGACTGGTCCGGTCGAGTGAAGCAACGGCGACGGTGGCGACGCCGCCGAGGGTGGCGCCCAGCCTCCGAACAACGTCTGGTGATGACGATAGAGCGACGACGGCGTAGCGCCCAAACTGGCGTGCAGCGATACCGGAATTCCGGCAGCCATCAGGGCCGCCGTTCTACTTGCGGCTATCAGCTGTTGAGGCGTCAGCATCGACAGACCCGCTGCTGCTGCTGCCGCACCCATGCCGGGAAACATCGAGGCCGATGTGTTGTTGTTCAACGGCGGCGACATCGGCTGCTTTTCCGAATCCTGCTTCATGTCGTACTGCTGACTTGCGTGGAGTCCTGGAAAC
>JAPYZC010004187.1:0-10700 GCA_030522665.1 Ichneumoninae sp. A BG-2022a
AAAAAAAAAAAGTTGGCGGGCGTGATCGTCAGCGGGAGCTCATCCTCTTTTCCAGAGCCCTTCCGAGGGACCGGGGAGAAAAAACGAGGGGGTAAAGGGCGAAAGTTGGCTGTATATACAGATAGAGAGACGAGAGTTAAACGTTTTCGGGACGGGGAGAAGGGATAAAAGTGTGCGGAGCAGGGAGGATCCAGGACTGCGTGGGTCGCCTCGTACCGTGCGATAATATGTAAATATTCCGTTATCAACGCGACAGGGCCGCTAGCTAGCGATTCAGGGAACCCTCGGAGGTTTGCCCTGTTCCCTCATCGTGGAGGGCGGCCCGGCGAATGGGCAACGACGACGACGAGAGCGATTATTCGGTGAGCGTAGTAACTCGTGCAATTACCCCGGGCTTACGTCGAATCGATAGCTTTTAATTACGCGCAGGGATATTTACGATGTTAAGGGCCAGGGGGGAAGGATCGGGACGAGCGCCTCTCTGTGGCGCACGTGTTGCACCACGATCCTTCGATCTTGATGCCGTTTCCGATGATCATTAAGGAGGGAGACGACGAGTGACGAGCTGATCCCGAAGAAATTGATGTGCTTTTTCTTTTCTAGGGCATCCAAGGGGTTTCATGAGCCTTTTAATTTTAAACTACTGTCGACTTTCATCTGCTCTCCCATGTAATTGGCTCGTGAGTAAAAATTGTACCAGGTAAGAATTGTACCAGGTAAAAATTGTACCAGGTAAAAATTGTACCAGGTAAAAATTATGCCAGGTAAAAATTGTACCAGGTAAAGGTTGTACCAGGTAAAAACTGTACCAGGTAAAATTGTATCAGGTAAAAATTGTATCAGGTAAAAATTGTACCAGGAAAAGATTGTACCAGGCAAAAATTATACCAGACAAAAATTGTACCACGCAAAAATTGTACCAGGCAAAAATTGTACCAGGTAAAAATTGTACCAGGTAAAAATTGTACCAGGCAAAAATTGTACCGGGCAAAAATTGTACCAGGTAAAAATTGTACCAGGCAAAAATTGTACCAGGTAAAAATTGTACCAGGCAAAAGTTGTACCGGGCAAAAATTGTGCCGGACAAAAATTCTACCATTAGGCTTAATTCATGTGTTTTGGGAAGTGGAAGCTAGGAGCTTAAGGTTGTTGGCACTAAGAAAAAAAACCAGTCACTGACTGAGTAATAGCTGCTTGAATGAAGGGATGCTCTTAACGGTCCAACTATTCGTATCCTCGCTTTACTCAATCATACAAAATACAGCCCGCGAATTTGCTTACGAAGAATTACAGTAGCATCAGCGGTAGCAGTACGACAAGTTTGCTGGGAGGGATCACTGAAAGGAGCAAAAAAATAAAGATACGACGAAGAAGAAGGATGATAGAGGCCGGCGATACGGTAGCGGCCACGTCTCGGAAGCTGCCCCCCATTTCTCCGCCCGCATGCTTCTTCTGCAGACCGACGACGACGACGACGTGAAGCCGGCCGAAGAGGGAGTTGGGAAAATGATTAGTTATTAAAATGCCAATAATTATATATAATCAAAGGGGGAACAGGGAGTGTCCACTCCGCATACGTTTACGCGGTCGTCGGCTGTAGTGTGGTTTACACACTATACTGTATACAGTAGTATAATACCCTATACTCCATAGTTTAGTATAAAAAAAATGCGGTTCATATCGCGCGCGCGCTCTTCGTTCGTCGTTGGATGGGACGCCGGTTTACTGGTTCGCTGGCGAAAAAATCAAGAGAAAAGAGGGGGGAGGGGGTAGAGAGAGAAAGGAACAGGCGCATTATAAAAAGCCCCTAATAACTGTTATCCAGGATCTCGGGGTATCCCGGCGAGCGACGAGAAGCACGCGGAGAGACGAAAGCAAGGAAAGCATGAGGGCTCTCACAGCTACTCTGTGGCGATAGGAGGCCACCTTGCTTTTCGTTATAATGGCTTCTCCACGCGTGCCCCGCGTGGAGATCGCACGGAGAAAAAAAACATCGAAAGGCCGATCGTGCGGAGTTTATCGACTCTCATCGCCCGTACCGATCGATATCCCGGTCGATCGGCGAGGATTCCGGCGGAATCGACCGCCGAACGCGACTCGCAACGAAATGTCACGAATGGAAATCGCGAGACGGAGCGGGAAAATAGAAGAGTCATTAATTCCCTTTAATAACAGGAGCGGTTCACAGTAATAAAGATTTGTACATTTAACAAACTTTTTTTTGTCCACAAACGTCCACGATTATGTTGTTAATTTCACAAAAAATATTTGTAAAAATGACAGACATTTTTGTAAAAATGACAGACATTTTTGTAAAAATGACAAACATTTTTGTAAAAATGACAAACATTTTTGTAAAAATGACAAACATTTCTGTAAAAATGACAAACATTTTTGTAAAAATGACAAAAATTTTTGTAAAATTGACATGAAAAGAATTGTGAACGTTTGTGGACAACAAATGTTGGTACCTATTTTAGTGTGTATTTCGTTTCAGCTACCGATCGACATCCCGATCGATAGCGAAGAATTTCGTCGCTTGTATCGGCAGCCGAACGCGAATTTGCCTTTCGACTCGTAACGGAACGCGCAAAGAAACGTCAGGAACGAAAACCGCGAGACGGAGCGGGGAGATAGAAGAGTCATTAATCCGCTGTAATAACAGGAGCCGTATTTCGTTGTGCTACCTATGTCAGCGCTGCGCGTAACGATCGTCCACCCGAGATAACCGCCTCCGCCGAGGCGTCTGCGCCCGCTAATTACGCGGAAATTAATTATGGCCGCGCCACGGCGCGTTACCTTCTCTCGATCCCTCTCGGCTCCGCTACGCGCGTACCCTCTCAGCCACTCTGCAACATAACCGGCCTCTCCGTCTCTGTCTCCCTGAGAGCTGTAATGAAAATTCGCGGGAGAGGTATCGTCGATGCGTACACTGGGAGAGATGGAGAGAGCGAAGCTCTCACGTACATAAGGTACAGAGGCAGATCGCAGATCCTCGGCAGCGAGAGAACCGGTGAAAAGGGATCAGTGGAAAAATCCCGCGGAGCTCAGACACGATTCTCCTTCGCACTTTCTGTTTTGTCATCACAAATTAACTTTATTAAAAGTTCAATTAATATTCATTGTGTTATTATTTTTTTTAATTAATAAAGTAATGAATAAATAATTTATTTATTATTTATGAATGAATTCAATGGAACTAATGTTTCATCGGTACGTAATTAACGAATTAAAATTAATCCATTATGTATTGGATGCACCTTTCACCAAAAAAACTGTATTAAAAAAAGAAATTGCAATCATTTAAAATTGCTTGCAACTTTTTTGAAAATTATATTAAGAAAAATATTATTTTTGTTTGGGTTCGATCCAATCCCCGGTTAATCTCTGGGTTAGAATCTCTCACCACTTTCTCCTTTGTCATCCCAAATGTAAATTAACTTTACTAAAACTTGAATCAACATTCACATCCTATCATTATTATTTTAATAAATAAAATAATGAAAAAAATTGGAGAAGAATTCAATTGCATACAATAAATGTATTGATCAGTCCGTAACTAACGAAATTAAAAATCATCGATTACTTATTGGTGCCTTCCCGATAATTAAAAAAAGTTCTGTATTATTTATTTTTTATTATATCAACAAAAATAACCTTATATCTGACTTCGACTTAATTGCGTTACGAGTGACGTAATCCGCAAGCGCACGATACGTTTCTCACGAGGCGATGGAACCGTCGAAGCGGCAGCGGCGGAGGGTTGCGAGTTCGAGAGGCGCGCACCGGACTGCCATGTCACTCGGTGCGCTCATGCACTCAAACTCACTTAGCATATCTCGAGGCGCGATAACTCGAGCCGATGCACCACCGATCTTTAATTGTACATTAATTATGCAAGCTGCACCCGACCCCGAAGAGAGGAGTCGAGCAGGGACGCATAGAGAGAGGGAACCGGCTAGAAACACTGATGCCTCGTCGTCACTACGTCACTATTATCGAGCAACATCTACACATTACATTAGGTGTCCATAGTCGTAGCTCCGTGCAGAGGCTGACCAAGGCCCGTCGTGTGCACGCTACCCGTGTAGATAGTAGCTGTTGTACACGTTGGTCAACTACTCTAGCCTGCGCATATCGTATATACAGCGATGGCTGCGCGAACAGCGGATCGCGTTCTCCAGATCTCGACCTTCGATCTCTCGCGGGCTTTGTACCTTACAAATCCTCCGGCACGCATGGACACTCAGCTCTGCGGATAATGACATAGTGATTTTCCTTTTTTTTAATCGATCGATCCGCTTCCATTTAGTTTGCATACTGTCACATGGCGAGTGACGGGCGTGCGATTCGATCGCGCCCGGTTTGACCCCGTGGGTTCGCGTCGTAACTTTGGTGACTTTCACCGGATCGTTAGGCAACGACGTTGGCGGAGAATCAGCCGAGGCTGGACCGTTTTTCTATACACTGAGGAAAAGAAATGGTTGAATTAAGCAAATGCGCGGTCACATACGTTCAAATGTGTATTCGGTTGGTACAACAAAAATGTCCATTTCAATCGACAAATTCTGAATGAATTGAAGCAAATAATCGTTTAACAAAACAATGCTTTATTTTTACCAAACAAATAACAGTTTTGAACGTATGTCACTGCTACTTTTGGTTAAACCAACCATTTTTTTTTCTCAGTGTAGGAGAGACGAAAGAATTTCTGCCCGTCGAGAGCGAGCGATCGCTCTGCGGTTTTCGGCTGAGGGATTCGGATCTCGGCCACCCTTGCTGGCTCAGCTGGCGAGATCGCGAGTCGACCGAGCTCTCGGGCGCATCGTCGGGAGGCCGATGTGCCGGTCTCGGGACGCGCAGCGAGAAAAGAAAGGAAGGCGAGAATGAAAGAGACTGGAGGGACCGTCGAGCGACCAGGCGAGGACCGAGATATCGCGGCGAGATAGGGGACCTGCCGAGCTTGACGCCGTCAAAACTGGTAGGCCTTGAGAAATTATGCGACCTATTGCCTCTCGCTCGCTTCTTCCCCCCGGTCGAACCAGGAGAGTTCCTCGGACCTTCCCGAAGACGCCGATTCGCGCATTTTTTTTTTTTTTTTTGGATTTTCCCCCGTTTTCAGGCATCTGCCTATTCCGGGTCGGCCCGGGTCAGTAGCCAGTCCCCCCTCGCGGCCGCATCCGACTTCTCCCTTTGTATCGCATTTGCCATGACATTTCTGCCATGCACTCAGAAAAAAAATTTATTTGACGGCCAACGTTTATTAAGATTAAGTAAAATATTTATTTGATTTAAATAAATATTTATTTAAATTAAGTAAATAAAATATATATATAAAATAAAATAAATATTTTACTTAATTTTAATAAACGGTGGCCGTCAAATAAATTTTTTTTCTGGGTGTGGGCATAGGAAAACTGCGGAAAACCTACGCCGATACAGCCGGTTTCAGGTTCGATTCCTGGTATCGGAGCTTCGTCGCGTTTCACCGAGAATGTAAACATGGACTACAGGTATATACATCCGACACTCACACTTAGAGTTACTACGTGCGAGTGACCGATGTATATATCTGGAGCTTCGTTCCGCCCATATTTTTATTCTCGGCGAAACTGCACTGATGAAAAAAAGTACAGTTGAATCAACTAAGATTCGGGCGGGGACGTTCAAATAAATATTTAGTTGATCGAACAAAATATTTGAACGACTCAAAAAATACTTTGGTGAAATCACCCAACAATTTGTTGAACTAACCAATTTTTTATCTGTACCAACAAAATATTTGAACGTCCCTGCCCGAATGTTAGTTGATTCAACCGTATCTTTTTATCAGTGTACGAAACCGGGAATCGAACCGTCGACCTGCCGATGCTCTGGTCTAGAGGCGAGCGCGCTAACCACTAGACCACCGCGCCGGTTTTCGATTCGCGAAGTTTCCGCGACTGTCCGACGACGAGCGCAAAACCCGCCGTTTAACCATAAAACCAGCGAACAAACACGCGACCCAAACGATCGATCTGTCGCGAGGCATAAAAATGTTCTCCGGTTCCCCGGAATCTCCCCGATTGAAAGAGACCCGCACCGTACGCACCGTTTAATAACATGCGAGGCGATTCGTCATAATATGAGAAACGACGTCGATTAGCGTCAGCCTATTACTAACTGGAAGGCGCAACTCGTTTTCAGCTTCTTCATTTTCTTCCTCCTCTTCTTCGTGATTCCTTCTCTCCTCGACCTCCTCATCGTCGACTCGCTCGCTCGGTGCTAGTCGCCGGTTATTATTTTTCCGATTGCGCAATAGAGGTGTACACCCGAGGCTGCACGTACGTCTTCGCATTCCCTCTCGTTCTCTCGTTTACCCCCCGTCCTTTTAACTCTTTTGCTAAATAAATGCTATAAACGCTCGGAGGCCGAACGTACGTACATCCAGCGTGCATAATATACAAGCTCTGTACACGGCTCTCTCCGCACACATGGCTGCATGCATCTCCACACACGGATAGGTGGGTAAGTGTACGTAGGTAGGTGCGTGCGCGACTCTCTCGCGTTTCCCGTTTCGCCGCTGCTGGTGCAGTTGCTGCATGAGTTGCACTGTGGGATTCATCGGCCGTTTTAACGAAGAGGTTTGCAAAGCGGCAGCGTCATGCCGTAGCCGCATAACCGAAGTCTCGTCCTCTTCGTCCGCCTCGTCCCCCTTCGCCTCTCGTGGGAGTCCGAGAAAAGAGAGACTCGTGTGTCCTGTCGCGCAGTCGGCTCGTCGCGGTTGTCGTTCCCGAACGAGCTCCTCCCGACCGCCCCCTCCTCGCACCGGGTAACCCTTCCCGATGGCATTTCGTCATCATTTGCATTCGACTCTCGTACACATGCGCGCGGAATCACCGCGTAATCGCTCGTCCCTCCGCAATGCCCGTCGCACTCCGCATGTGTTTGCGCACCGGCAACTTTTTCCTCATTTCTTTTTTCTGTACTTTATTTTTTATCATTCACAAGCGACGCAACGCGCATTATGCGGGGGGAGAGACGCGAAAATTATGGTTTCGTCGTTTAATTGCCAAATGCACTCCGAATCGCGAAAACCAACGTACGACGACCTCCCTGAAGCGGCGAACCGCATTTTTTTGGACCTCTCTCGGTTTCACGATCGCTCTTCCTTTATTTCTCGTTTTTGATCGTTAAAAGGAATAACTGTACGATTGAAGGGAGAATTTGCGCTCGGGCTCCGTTTTTGTGAATTTTTGTTTCGACATGTATGTTATTTCGAGGTATTTATTCACCGATAACGCCGGCGAGCTGCGCGGACGCTATCGTGTCAAGTGTTTATCGAGTGCCGTGTGTAATACGCGAGTGGATATCGGAGAGGGGGGGGGGGGAGTACAAGATCGCGTTACGAGGGTTAAAAGTGTGTATAAAGTGTAAGGCCCCGTGTAAATTTCACCGCTCTTATTCTCGTATTGGGGTCTTGGGGGTAGGGGAGACCGGGGCAAAATGGCACAGCGGGGCAAAACGGGACAGCGTGGGCAAAACTCAATTTTCCAATGATCTTCGGATACCCCATTTTGCCCCAACGATGCATCCGGATTTTCAAACCCGTTTTGCCCCACGTACCACCATGGCCACCATCCAAAAGTTATTGGAGAATTGAGTTTTGTCACATTATCCCGTTTTGCCCCGGTGTGCCATTTTGCCCCGCGCTCCCCTAGCGATATAGAGAGGACTGGCCGAGTTTCGCCTCCGGTTCTCTCGAGGATCGAACGCGGAGCACTCTCGTCGTAGATGCGAGGCACGGGGCCCCACTAAAATGTCCGAGGAGCCTCCGAGTGACCACCGAGCGAGCCTGGAGAAGGCACGGGGAGCAACGGCGAGCAGACTCGGGCCATGCCATCACGTGAATTCTAAAACACGTCCGAGGGAATACCCGCGGTCACCGAGTCGGACGGTAAGAGGGTCTCTCGTTTCTCTCGGACGTACTGCCGTGCGGAATGCACGACCGCGACACAATGCAGCAAGACGACACGGCCAAAGAGAGAAATCCACTTTCCGCCGGCTCGACAGCTTACTTCGGGGCTAAGTTCGCGCGGACGAATAGTTTCATGAATTTAGATGAAATTCCGGTGCGGAAAAAGGGCAAAAAGAAAATCGGTCGACCGGAAGTGGAACGGGGTGAGCTTCGGAGAAACACTGGTGAAGAACACCTGAGGGGAAACCTTAATATCTTGGGTGCGGAGTGAAGTTTCGATTAGAAATGGGCAGGAATCTGGGAAAGAGAGTATGGTCTGCGGTAGATTTTCTGGACCAGCTGGAACGATGGAACTGGACTCGGACCTTTTTGGTTTTGGCGCTGGACGGACTGGATCAACCGGAACGATGGAATTGGACTCGGACCTTTTTAATTTTGACGATGGAAAGACTGGACCAGCTGGAACCGACGAATTGCACTCGGGCCTGTTTAGTTTTGACAATGAAACGACTGGACCAGCTGGAACCGACGAATTGCACTCGGGCCTGTTTAGTTTTGACGATGAAACGATTGGATCAACCGGAACGATGGAATTGGACTAGGACTTTTTTAGCTTCGGCGATGGAACGATTGGACCAGCCGGAACGATAGAATTGGACTGGGACTTTTAAATTTTTTCCGATGGAAGAACTGGACCAGCCGGAACGACGGAATTGGACTCGGACCTTTTTAGAAAGACGCAACATTAAAACGGGGACGAGGGCGAGGCTAAATACGATCGGAAAGTCGTACGATCGTAGTCCGAAGGTAAAACAGGCGGTAGCTCTTTCCTCCTCGGCCGATCTCTCCGGCCCGATAATATCCGTGATATTGCCGCGTTACTTGTCTTGTAATTAAATATTATCGGGCCACATTAATCTCACGTGGCATCTTTCAGCCAGTGTGGAGTCTCGCCTCATATTCTTCTCTCCTTCCCTCTCCCTCACGCGCACTCGCATTTTCTACGGCATTTCATTTCTCCGTCGATCGCTCGGCTACGCCACACGCTGATTATCCTCGCTGCCGTCTCGAAGAGATCGCGGAATCGTGTCCCGAGCCGTGTTCCTCCGCGCCACGGACGGACAGTCGCGACGGACGGACTTAAACCCGCACACGTTGAACGGGTGCGGAGCGCGCGATTCTCTCGTTACGTTCATCCGCACCACGGGAATGCGTACCTGCGATAGGATTTTTTTCCATAGATCTTTCCTATCGTTGCACTCCTCGGATCCATAGATCTGCACGCGCACTCCTTCCACTGCCGGATCGATCGATTATGCGCCGCAAAACGTAGGGGAGAGCGGGGAAAATGGGATAGTGGGGCAAAACGAGATAATGGGACAAAAAGCACACTGTTAAAAAATTTTGTTCGAAAATTAATTAACAGTATAGGAAGCTTTTTTGCACAAACTGTTTCTGAAATTTCAAACACATGTGCGTTGTAATTTTACAGTAAAATTAGAATTTTTCATAAATATTTGTAATTTTCAAGCAAAAGATTTGTAATTTTTATATTTGGTACTTTCATTTTACAAGCAAAGTACATCAAGGTTCAATTAATGTAAGTAATGTTAGTAAATTTCAAGTTCCAGTACATTAAATTTACAATTTATTTTTACAGTGCAATTTCCCAAAACTTTTGGATGGTGACGGTGATGATAAGTGGCGCAAAACGGTGTTGAAAATCCCGACGTGTCGTTGGGACAAAATGGGGCATCCAAAAATTATTGGAAAACCGAGTTTTGCCCCTGCTGTCCCGTTTTGCCCCACTGTGCCATTTTGCCCCGTTCTCCCCTACACCAGCCGAGTCGATCGTCACGTGTCCCGGAGTACACACACGGTCGGTACTCGGTACTCGTTAAGTTGTAAAGCGAGTCGAGCAACGATCGACGAAAGAGCCGATGGAGATAGAGGGAACGGCCGAGAGATAAGAGCGATGGAAACCGAAGCGACCGGCAGAAGAGAGAGGCGGCTCACGAGGAAATCTCTGAACCGTGCCGAAGACATTTACATTAACCCAATTCTAATTGTACAGTTAGTCGGATCTCGGGCACATTCGCACGCGGATCAATTTTATCCCGGTGCATGTTTGACGCAACAGCGTCGATGCAATGTTTTTTTTGTCGCTTCTCGCGTGTCTTCCATAATTATTTCTTGCGAGCCCCTTACCAGTGAGCGGAGGGAAAGCTTTCCCGCAAAGCGATTGGCCAAGTGGTCAAAGCGCTCCGGGCCATATCGCCGATTCTCAAAGAGACCCCCAGTCTCGGTCGCCGGTGGATTCGGGCCGTTGCTACTCGGACCACGCGCCGCTCATGAAATATTAGCCGAAATGCGTGCAGCTCACCCGCGTCCCTTTGATCACCAACGGGGAAAATCGCCGGCGCGCTCCCGTGGGATCGGCGAAGGATCGAGGGTGCGAATATTGATTCCCGACCTCCCCCCCCCCCCTCCGCCGTTACCTTATCTATCGCTGGAGCCTTTTATTTTTCTTCGTCCTCCCATTTTTCGATCGCACCCTCGACGTTTGAGCTGCGAGCTGACTTCGCATAAGTTCGACAACAATGAGTGAAAATTGCAAGTACTTCTTGATGATGTAAAAATCGAAAAAAAAACCATGTATACTAAAGGTACTGAGAAGATTAATTTTGCATAATAATAATTGCAAAATGTTATTAACAAATTCATCAAAAAATTAATTGGTTAA
>JAPYZC010004188.1:0-10700 GCA_030522665.1 Ichneumoninae sp. A BG-2022a
GCCCGAGCATTCGCACCTGCTCGACGCTCGGCCACTAAAACTGATCTAGCTTCGAAAATATGTCAAATTGGCCTCTAAAATTTTGAACACATATTCTTGAATAGTTTTGGAATAGATTTAAGACAAAAACGAAAAATCGATTTTTTGAAGCCTGTAAAGCAGACTACTGCCTTAAGGTTTAATTCGTTATATCGAAACTACGACGCGACCTCGTTCCTCGTTCTCCCAACTGTGTTGATTTATAATTCGCAGCCGCGCTTGCACCTGAACTTTTTTCGAATGTATTTTTCTATTTTATTTGTTCTCTCTGAAAGCCACCTTCGTACATTAGTTTATCACGTGCAAATAATATCTGAAATACTGATAAGGAAAAGTAATTTTTCATTTGTGATTTAATTCGTCGGCCTGCCAATGAGAGTTGAAGCGGTGCTGCGCGCGGAGCTATAGGGAGGTGTGCTCTTCGCTGGCAAGGCTATCGGAGTCATCGGTGTCGGAATTCGTAGCGGCCTGTACCCTCGCGTACTCATCCGTGTCGATGCTTTTGCACAAATGAATACCATATTTGAGCTTTTGTCTCAGCACGGACTTCCACGAGTATCTCGGCATTTTCAGAAGGAAGAAGCACGTGTAGCTCTCTCCGGTAGGAAGTGATCCGGCGGATTGTACTTGTCCATCACCTGCGCCAATCAAGCCATTGCGATATGAAAAACAGGGAAAAAAGCGCTAGGAGAGCAATCGGCACGACCTTCGACAAACCCTCGTGTACGGACGCCACTTGGACGTCGAATTCGTGGAGACGATGGTTGAGAGCGGATGGCACGTACTCGTGTCTATTTTCAGGTAACTGAAAGCGACGAAAGAAAAAAATATATCGACACGATAAGTAATGTATTCACTGTTTGTTTAAGGAGGCTGAAGCGGTTCACACTGTCAAAATTAATGTTAATTTTTTAAAGCCGTTTATACTACCTTGTAATTAAGCAAACATTAATTATGTTGGATGATTATTTGCATTATAGCCGATGTCTTTTACCTACATAAATATTAATTGCAATGGATTGAGAAAATATTAACCGGTTTGTGCTAATTTTCGAAAAGGTACATAATTGTTCAATTTTTACAAAGAATGACCCGTAATTTTTCCTCGATTTTGATCTAGTACGATTCATTCTCTTGTTTGAAAGATGCTGTATACGATTGACGGCACAAACGTTCGACAAAGTAGTGAAGAAGCACCAGCCGATTGTGAAGTGCGGCGAACGGTAATTCTTTGACGAGATCGTATCCCTCGGTGTACTGACCGGCAGTCGGCTCTGCGTCGCTTTCATGGAATTCCAAGCGAGCGTGTGAGCACTTCCGTACGCTACTCGTTTTATCTGCTTGCCCTGAAGAGCGTGAACGAACCGCGGTCGTTGCAGAGCTGCGGTACACTGAGAAAAAAAATGAGTTGAAGCAAAAAAAAATTATTTCATCCAAACAAATTTGGCGGTGACATACGTTCAAAGGAGTATAATGGTATTGGAACAAAACATTTTGTTAAATTAGGAAATCAGTAAATCTTTAGGCATAGCAATTATAATTTTACATCAACTATCGTTGAGTATAAATCGACAAAATATTTAGTTGTGTGGTAAATATTTTTTTTAAATTTATCTTTATCGCGTTGAAATAGTAACTGTAATATTAGAATGAACCTACTAACATATAGAGTAAAAAGTACAATTTGTTCAGATAATCAAATCTGCGGATAAAATATGCAATTATCCTGTTCATAGAATTAACATTTACTTGGAACAAGATACTTTTAGAATTCAGTTACGTCGGAGTCATTCAATTCAAGTCATGACGAATGTCTAGAAAATGAACATTCAGTGCACTTGTCCGAAAATTCCTGCGATTCAAGCCCATATCATTTACAGTAACAAAAGTAAACAGTTGATTTAAAACATATTCATTTAAATAGATACTACATTCTATTACCTAAAATATTCATGGGTTACACCAAATAACTCACAGTTTCTTGGCAAAAAAACATGCATTCTCTTTGAAACGCTGATCCTCAAGAGCAACCAGGTATTGGTGCACTGCAATCCAACGTATTGTCAAATCAACCTCAAGTAAGCTTAGGATGTGACACAGTTTTGCTGACAAGTACATTAAAATCGTGTATAGAACAGTATATTTATTTACAGTAACGGGATATTCATTGGGTCAAAAAAACGAAAAAAAAATCTACTTCAAGAATAGTTGAATCAATTTACTACGAAGTTGGATCAGACATTGTTATTGTGTGCGCGATTGTACATTCTCTAATGGCAACTCAAGATTGCAGCTGTATTGACAAATGAAAGCATGAAATGATACAGCCTTTGTTTGAATGAAACAAATATTTTATTCGAGGAAGAAAGCTTTGCGGTTCTGAAATAACAGTTTATTTGTTTACACACAGTAATTATTCGATATAATAAAGATATTTATTTGGAGGAAAGAAGGTTTGGATCGAAGAATTAATTATTTAGTGGAGTCAGTTTTAAATGCGCTTAAATGAATTCTTTATTGCGTAACTTTAAGTATCGCTCCTTTTCAGGAATAACGAGGTTTTGTCGTTACAACTGGGATGAATAACAAAATAATATAGTAGTTTCAAACTAAGATATAAAGTGGTTATCAAGTAAAACATATCAGTATTAACAGTATTAATATATATTATATACATTCTTTCTTAGTCATTAAGTTTTAGCGTTTTGCAGACTTGGCCCTCTGCGGTGCTGTGTACCCTTTTTTATGCAAAATTGCGTGAAACTTTTCCCAAAGTCACTGCTTGGGGTAATCGGACAACAATTGGAATGATTAAAGGAACGCATTTTTATTGTTTTAATATTTGTCTCTGCTGTTCGCGCGACGCTCGAACCAATCATAGTGCAATAGCCATCATAGATATCTCTCAGAATTAAAAAAAAATTACATTATTTTTGTCCCGTCGCGTGTAGCGTGACCCGTGGGTCACCGAGGGCTTTGACACCTACATGAATATATTTCAGGTTGAAACACAATATGAAATATGTATATGTTTTTATTCGAAAAGTTGCGGAATTGGGAAACCCGGGTAGCTCGATTGCGTCGAACCTGACGTCTGCTAAGCAATTCGGCCACTCGCGTTGTCCGCGTGTTCCATCGGTCGTTTTTTCTGGGAACGTCTCTTATAAAAAAAATACTATAATACATTGATTACGTTAAAATTACCATTTTTTAATTCACAAACCAACTGATAGTTTGGTAACAGACTAGCGTAAGCCAACGAGAAACGCAATCGCTCCTCCATTCCGCCGGAATGATTAAAGGGACGCATCTTTATTTTTTTCATATTTATCATTGCTCGAGAAATAGGTATACATTTTTTTTCTCTGGATTGCATCAGAATGAATTACAAGATTATAACGTATCCCGAATGGCCTCCAGAAAAACGGCGCAAGTACTTGTGCGACAGTCATCATAGATATCATCTCTTAGAAGTAAAAAAAAAAACAAAAAATAATTACAACTTTTTTTTGTCTCGTCGCGTGCAGCGTGGCCGGTGGATCACCGAGGGCGTTTGCACTTACATGAATATATTTCAGGTTGAAATACAATGTGAAATATATTATATATTTTTTTTTTTCGGTAAAATGCGGAGTTGGAAAAACCGGGTTTAACTCGATTGCGTCGAACCTGATGTCTACTAAACAATTCCCTCACTCGCGTTTTCCGCGATTTCTATCAGTCTGTTTTTTTCTGATTAATACTACAACTAAAATAAAAATAATAAAATAACGATAATATTTGTTGGATATTCAGTCGTGAGACTCTACGTAACGCTTCTGTGGTTAATTACATGGAACGTACAGCTTACTATCAGCCATAGTGTGCAAATTGTATGAAACGTGATTAATAATATTAGCCAAGCGTATGTAACCCCATTTATTCGTTTCACTGACTTCGAACGCATGAACATGTTGGGAGAGTCCTAACGTATGTAATTTTAGGTATACGAACGAAACTTTTTGTGCTCCATGGATAATAACGTATCGTACTTTACCAAACGACGAGTTAATGCCATCACTTTCTACAGCGATAACTGTTCTCTTGTGATACGTTATACCGTTTGCCTTCACTCATGAAGAGGAGATACATTCGTCACTGACGCTGGTAGGAAGTACATGTTTAAAACTATCGCAATCGCTCAACGAACTTAATCTTTCCTCGAGTACGGGGCCCCAAGATAATCGAATTGAAAATCCTTTATTGCTGACGAATCTGTATGAAAGTCGGAGTTGATGCTTGAGAGCTAGTGTCTATGCTGGATTTGTGCGCGATGTCACAACCTTTGCAGTGTCTTTTAATTCTTTGTGCTTAGCCTCGAAACGTGTACAGGAAAGATACCTGAGAGGACCGACCTTTCTTAACATACGTGGATAATGAATTAGATGATGATGCTTTGGTTTCAACGACTCTGAAAAAAGTTCCAAGTACAATTGGTGGTGTTCCGAAATAAGAGTTTCCAATAGGTTGATACTTTGAGGAGTGATTTGCGGAGCTAAAAGTATGCAGATTATTTCGCGGAGGGCAAGGTAAAGCTCCCATACTGCATTGTCCGAGGGGACAAGATCACCGACCAATAATCCTAAATTTCTTACTAAAAAGGTCATTTCCGATGCCGAAATAATTAAATTCTCGTTCTTTATAGCGTTATCGGATATAGATGAAGGAACATTCTTGCCTGCACTACTGCCATAGTCAAAGAAGCATATTCTCGCATTAAGCGTTTCAAGAGTGAATAGTTTATCCTTGTAAATTAGCGTCTTCAGAATTTTTGCGACATCATACCGACATCACATCACACCCTCGAAAACATCGTGCATGATATCTAAGCTTACGTTATTTGTTACGTGGAAATTTGGAATCTGATTAAAAATACATTCCTCCACAATGCCTCTGGTAAAATTTGCAGAATCTTCGCTATAATTTTCGACCGTACGTAAAATCTGGGGATCCTCTTTTAATTGCTTTTGAGCTAATGCTTTGTCAACCAAACAAACCCTACACGAATAAGTTGTGTTAAAACTTGTTGTATAACCACAAATAGCGTGGATTCCCAAGTTATCCCCAATTACTGTCAGTAACAAAAAAAACACCGTCTGTTGTCGACCCGCAATATCGATTATGACGCCGTTATTTTCGAGGTCGATGATCTGGTTGACAATATTCGCGAAAATCGTTTTATTCCCAACAGTTTTGTGATCTACGCTGTTATGAAGTTGCGCAACAAAGATATTTTCCAGCATACTGCTATATTCGTGTGGTAAGCAACCGATTGTAAAATAAAGAGCGCCGATTTTATGAATGTTGAGATGCGAGCCCAAGGCATTATTTATCTTTGTTTGAGCTTTATATGTCCCATAAACAAGGGTTCTTCAGCGAATGTATCTTTGCAAAACGGACATGGATACATATTGGCGTTGCGTAAAAAAAAAACGGCGTGTCATATAAAAAAAAGGTGCTTCGCCTCTACCGAACAGAGTATATTTTAGGCTTCAGAAGGTGGCTCAACGTTTTCTTTGTTTTGCTCAGATATGTCTTTAGCGATTTGCATGATCCAAGGGATTTTTTTGTCCCATCTAGTCGAGAATCTGTACAAACCTACTTGCAGGAGAAGCCACAAGTGCTCGCTTTTGGGAGGATACTCGGCGTTCAGCGCATGAAACATCTTGAAACAAACATCCACTGCGGCTAGAGCTGTCGGAACCTTATACAGAACCTTGTCGATGCAAACGTAGAACGTTGAGAACTCCGACAGTGATGGTCCTACGACGATAATGAAGGGTTGAACAGGGAGTCCCTTATCCTTCATGACTCGAATTCTTTCCTCTTGAATCTTCTGGACGTTCCCGAAGACCTATAAAAACATACATGAAATAATGGTTTGATATTAGATATATGAGAACAATTAACTCACCGTTGCGTGCAGTAAAATGCCGTCTTTGCATTCGCTGATCGATGGCTTCCAGTGCGTTTTCTTTACTTTTACTCGGCCCTTCGGCGGAACTAGGTGAGGCAGGAGAAGCACTTGGAGAACGACTTGACAATCTATACGGTCAAAAACATGTTCGTACGAATCCTGCCCACGAGAAAGCTTTTTATCTTATATTCAATTATATTTAAGGATGTACTCACCATCACTCAAGTCGTTTAGCTCGAGCAAAGCGTTTAGTGCCGCTGCATTATCATCTTTTTTGAATGGGCAGACTTTTTTTACGTTGGTGTAGAAACGGATCCATGTTTCGAAATTAATATCTACATTCGACAAGCCCATCGATGCATAATCTTTACAGATGAGTTCATGTCCCTGTGGATGCTTCAACACCGGCCAGCGATCGAAGATTGTATGTAGATGTGTGTCATCATTGTCTTTTATGTCTTGACGACGAGAGGCAGTGGTCGATTCCCATCTACTGATGACCTCTTCCCACGGTGCGGTATTTGTCGCCAGCCACGATATATTTTCCTTGACGATGTCCTCGTCTAAAAGAAAAAACTAGGAGCATTAAAGCGGCTTCAATGTTTAATAGAAAAAAAAATCTTTGACGCTGAATGTCTAATCACCTTCGCGTGGCTGATCTTTGTCTCCCACGTTAGCCGCCGCACTCATAGAACTTTCCTCGCATGCGCTAGTGCCTGTCAATTCTTTGTACTGACGCAGTTTATTTCGGTACTTATCCACCAACTTTCCTCGCGCCGTTATTGGCTTGTGTGTATGAGAATTTCTTTTGTTGATTGGCGGAACATAATAGGTCTCGAGCAGCTCAGTGGGAAAAAGTTTTATGATTCTACTCGCCACGTACTCCAAGTCTTCGTTCTTCAATCTAAAAATTAAAGAAACTCAAAACAATAAAAATATGACAAGATAAATAAAAACAATTAATTAAAAACACACATCAAGGATACCCGTTAGTTTGAGCCAAAATGTCGGACAGCAATATATCGACGATTGCGCTTCGAGCTTTTCTCGTCAGCCGCTTTGTGTTTTTTTATGACTTAACGATGCCTTGTCCTTGTATACTTTTATTGAGGATTTCTTTGATGTTAAGTCCTTTTTTGTTCCTCAACGCGAATATCGTTTCCCCCAAAAATGCATCTTGCCGGCGTAAAGTATAGTTGCTTTTTGTTTCAACAGCCCTCTTTTCGGAGGTGTTGCTCGCAACACTTTCGACGTCACTACCAGTGTCTACTGTCTGTATAATGAAACGAAAGTAAACATGATTATTGGTAAATAATTATTTGCGAAAACATCAATTTGAATAGATAATATTAAGGTTATGTGAACTACCGACTGAGCACGAGATTTTTCTACAAAATATCAACCATCCCAAATAAAAAAAAACATTGATGAATAACAATCATATTTCTCGCACTCACGGCCTATTTCACGTCAGGTTATGTTAGTTTTATTTAGAAACCTCTACAGAGAGAAAAACGCGAATTGTAAAACTTTTGCTACGTTATTTTTTATTGAAGACTGATATACTAACATTTTTGTTGACTAGCCCATATGCCGTCGTCCACTTCTCAATAAATAACATGCGATCCCCAATGTTCGGAATCAACTCTTTTATCAAGTCTGGACTTAGCTTCGCGATATTTTTTTCATCGATTTTGTTATCTGCAAAATAATCAAACAAAGTGTGAATCGTTACGACATTGCATCAAAAAGTAGTATTTATATAAACCAAGGTGGAATCGATCGAAATCGGGATTCGAACTAAAAATAACTTCGATTACACCGAATAAACATTTTGTGATTTCGACAAAAATTACGTTCGACATGAGCACTATTGCAAAATCAACTAAATTTTGTGCAATTTGGTCACGATTATCCTTCTACCACGTTTCGTTTTATGCCGTTCTATATGCACGGAGAAAAAAAATGGTTGGATGACTAACGCATGCGTTCAAATCCAACAATTATTTGCTTCAGTCCACCCATATACACTTGAAAGAACAAAAATTGTATTCATGCTAACTAAAAATGCGTTTGAATACCCCACCAATGTTTTTTTTTTCAGTGTACAATGGCGTTCGAAATTAAAAATAAAATGCACATATTTTCGAGTTGAATCAAATAAAACTCAAATGAAACATTTTAAACGAAATTTCACACTTCCAATAAGTATTTGCTTCAACACTCATGGTATTGCAAAATCAATCAAAATTTGTTTGAATGAATTTAAATAATTGTCAGTTCGGGAGTACCCTCATCTAACGTTACTAAAGGTCTATATGTGTTTACGTTTGGACGCCCATATACTCAAGGTGGAGCTGGCCATGACTTACGAAGCAAACGACAACAAAGGATAACAAAAGATAGACGCTTGTGTCGAACGAAACGAAGCTCAAGTTTGAACTGAGATAACTTCAATGAATTTAAACGAGATTTTGTCACCACAACAAATATTTCGTTCGAGTAACTCGAATATCGCGACATTAACTGTTACGTGGGGAGGTTCATTTCAACTCGTCAAAATAAACGATGAGCGATCTAATTTGTCGTGTTATGAGAATTCCGATATATATAATAAAATTGCGACACGTATGTAGGTACCGATTAATGAAATAATTAACGACCAGAAAATACGCAACGCGCAGTTTCTTGCCCCAACTTGCACAAAGAACTGCGACGAATATTACACTGTATTACAAAGTTGTGTGAAGAGTGCGTGGCTATTGTTCCAGGCCGTGCTTTAAGAATATAATCTCAAATAATGGTTACATGCTTATGGACTTACCGTTGAAAGTCTTTATGAGCTCAGCATTTTCAAGCCCCCAAGATTGAAGCAGAAGGTCCATCTTTGAGGACGAAGCGTTGTGCTCGACGCTTAACGTAAGCGGTACACAATAACACCACCCGAAATAATCAAGCACGTAATTACTTGCTTACTATATTTATATTTACACAGTGAACTGCTAACGTACGCGTATGCACAGATATCGTCGAATAATTCTGGAATTTTCCAGTTTCCATTGTAACAAAGGACTTCGTATTATACTACGAAACGCGTCCACCTTCGGCAAGCAACCGTTGTCGACTGGCGCTGCAGCGTTCACCTCTCCTCACCGTCGAGGAGGCCCCGGCCCCAATATGCGCGCGCAGAAGTAATAAATAACATCGTCGTTTTGCAGTACCAATATAGGGTCTACGGGAACGAGATGCTTTTTCACGGTATAAAAAAATGTTTGAATCGGACGAATATTGGTGCAAATAACGCAATATTTAGTCAACCATTTATAGGCGATGGCGAAGCAGACCTGGCTGCCGCAAATACATCGCGCATGCGTGGAAACGCTCATCTACAATATGAGTTAAAAAGAGCAGGCATTTCTTTATACTATATACTTTATACCTACTAATTCCTATATTCGAATTAACGGAATGACGATTAAATCATAACGCAGTAATTAATTAAATTGATTTTGTTCAGGAAAATAATATTCTCCTTCACACTAAAACATCGTTATACATGAAAGAAATGTTAAGAAGGTCGTCGAAAAATATATATATTTAGGTCATAATAATGTTTCTGCAGCTGTTAAACTAAAGATTTAATTAGTTCAAGAAAATTGACAGTACGACAGAGCAAAGATTTGGTTGACCGAAAGAAAAAATATGTCGTTCGAATAAGTCATTGTTCCATGATTCGCCGAGAAAGCAGGAATATTTAACAAAAGAATTGTTCCTTGAGGTCACTTCGTTTTGTTTATAGAAATAAATAGAGTACGATGTTGAATCCAATGTACACTATTTGAAAATACCCAATTTTGCAACATCAAACAGACCGAACTTGAGTTAAATCGATGTCGAAGCAGATTCTGTTCATAAAATCATACGGTTAATTTTACAGCTGGGTTTCAAATAAAATACTAAATTTTTATTGAAGACAAGTACTGTTAAAACAAAACTGACAATGCGTTCCGATACAATAAAAAAATGCCATTGTTTCAATCAATTGCAAATTCTTGATACGGATTAAAAATTTCCTAACTGATACAGGAAATGTTTGGGTTAAATCATAAAAAGATTCAGAGTAACCGTATATTAAGTTGATGCGTGGTGTCCTGCGAACGCTGCATTTATTCTAATCAAACTGATAACGGGTTTAAACAATACTGACTGCGCTCTTCATGCTAACATTATTCAATTGTATTGACATTATTATTCCCATTAAACGTGAGCTTAAAAAGTAAAAAAAATAGGCGCTCGTTCAAACATATTTTCATCTTTAAACAAACAAATTATGTAATTGATTAGATCGAGCGAATTTGATGAATTCCGAAATACATTTTATAGTTGCATGGCCCGAATGATGCTTCGTGCAATCGAACTTTGCGATCATTTTAAATCCAAGTACGCAGTCAAAAGATTTGTTTCGATGAAAAACTCATATTCAGTTGTTCCTATACTCGTGCAGTTTGTTTAAATGATAATCTCTTGAAATGACAAAAGCTTCCGCTGAATAAATGTATTTATTCCGATCAACCACTTTTTTTTCTCCGTGTAATAAATCTGTATCAACACTGTTAAAAATGTTTTGAAAATTACAACATTTTCACTACACAAACGTGTATGAAATTTACAAACCAAGTATAGTAAGTAACTATTCAGATATATT
>JAPYZC010004189.1:0-17844 GCA_030522665.1 Ichneumoninae sp. A BG-2022a
AGCGCGTTTTTCTCGGAATGGTGTTTTTCAAAACGGTGTCCGCTGCCGAGAGAAGAGTTTTCAAACTATCGATTTCAAATTTTTACAGAACATTCTTCTCGTCATTCTCTATCGTCTTATGGAAGCTTTTTTTTAACTTCCTATTTTTTTTTCTCGAAAAACTGTCGAAAAAAGGTCAAATTCACTACTTTTTGTTCAAATCGCCGCCATTGTGTCAAATTTAAAAAAAAAAAAAAGCCTCCATGGGACGATAGCGGCTTTCCTACAGATTAATAATCTTTTTGAAATTTTTGTTTCAGATCAAAATTGAGCCCGGAAAAGGGGACACCGATTAGGACTCTTTTTTTTTACAACATTTATGATAATTAATAACAATAATAAAAAACTAAAAAATCACTGCAACAAAAATCATGTTGTATTCTTCATCGCTGCTTTAATTTATAAAAAAAAAAACCAGACCGATTAGGATATCCTAACAATGAAAAAAAAAAAAAAATCGCAAAAATCAGTGATTTTTCGGGCGGTCACACTGAAATGATCCCTTAAAAGACATTTTCGGTCAGGAAACGGAGGCAGGCTTGCTCACAGGGGAATCCCCAGTGAACGAGGCAAGATTGCCGGAATCGCGTAGTCACTCTACGAGGCTCGTCCTCGGTTTTGCTTGAACTCCGGCTAGTTGCTCCTGGGTGCGTGCCATCGGGAGGTAGGGGGTACGTAAGAAGGGAAGGAAAAATGGATGAGGAAAGGTCTGGAGACGACCATTAACGACGTCTTCGGGTGAGTACGCGTCCAACGGTGGATCCGAAAGGGGACTGGGTGGCACGCTTCTAGGAAACTAGGTCCAAGATCAAGCTCAGAGGCTACGGATGGAACCGCAGAGGTGGTGCGCACCCCGACATCCGAAGACAGATGCAAAAATCGTAGGGTGAACCGACGCAGAATCAATGCATCGTCGGCGAGACCGGCTCACCTGTCCACACACCACCTCCATCCTCTTTCTGGCTTGCGTCTTCCAGAAAAACGGTTGTTCAGGCTCGGATCATGGCGGTTTGGGTGATCGAGGAACGTTTCTTGCGGAGCAAGAAACGATCCGGTCGCCGAGCAGTCTAGGATCGTCGGATCCGTTCCTGCGTGTCAACCTCGACTCTCCTGGAAGTTTGTCCTGCACCGTATCCTCTCTCGCCAGCTCGCGTCGGCGACAAAAGAACTACCGGCTCTTTGTCGGTTCCTTCGACCCCCGGGCCAATGCGCCGCCGACCTCCTTTGTCAGAATCTTCGTCGGGTCGCCCGGCGAGCGCCGGCGAGTCCTATTCAGACGGGACTTTGGCTCCGGAGCGCATTCACGCGCACGACACCAGAACCTACTTCGCCCAGAGGGATCCTCGTGGATCACGAGCGGCAAGTGCCGAATGCCTTGCGCAAACGCCTCGGCTAACGTCGCACAAGTGTACTCTCCGCAACCCTACGGGGTTTTTAAATTTCGGTTCTGAAATATTCTGTGCCCCTTACTGATCGCACCTAAATTCTTGCAGGATGTTCGCGACTCCCCGAGAGAATAATTCGGAATTTAAAAAACTATTTTCCTTATGTTCGTATAACCTATCATCTTATACGTATACACTGTATAACAAAAAAAAAAATCAGTATGAAATTTGATGCACGGCAACACGAAGTTTTTATGCGGAAACTGGTACATTAAATTTAATGTACAATTGTGGTGAAAATTAACATCAGTATATTAAAAACCTTAGAAATACTTTAATGTAAAAATCAAAGTACATGAAATCAAATAATTTACTTTATTTTCACTGTACGAGTCCATTCATTTTTCATCAAAATCGTACATTAAATTTAATCTGCCATTCTATGCATAAAAACTTTCAGTCCGGTGCATTAAATTTACGATTTTTCTTAACAGTCTACAGAAAGGTATTCTACTTGTCCTTAGCGATCTTTGGATTTTCTTGTTCATTCGAAATTGAAATATCAAAGCGAAGCCGGTTTGCTTGTCCCCTCATTATTGGTCGAAGCTCTCTGTTGCCGGTACAAGAGGATCCGGAAGTGTCCACGTACCTCTCAACCAGCCCGCAACGCGCCCGAAAATAAGTTTTCCGACTGACACTTCCTACTTATATCGTTCGGTCTCTGAACGGACTGTTTGTAGATCCACCCAGAGAGTGGACGCGTTCCCTAATTTTACGGGTTCCCCATGACGAGAGGCGCCGTAAGAAAATATAGAAGTTCGAGGGGGGCCCCGCAGGATCCTCGTTTCTCCGTTCACCAAAGCGGCAGGAGCTTCTGTCTTCTCTACGCCATACATCCTCAAGCACTTTAGGGCCACGCTCCCGGACACGTGTCTACGGGCGCGTGCCGGAAGTGACCAACCGGATGCTGACATCCGAGCCACCCTCTTTCGTTACCGGGCTACGAATCAGCCTGGCTCGCTCGTTTCATCCCCCTGCTTCCTCCTTTCCACTGCTGCAGAGATCCGCTTTGTTCTTGCAGGCTCCACGCCGGATTTTGCAGGATCTCCCGATCTCCACCCAACGTACTTATTTCCCATTCCTGCAGACTGCCGGAGCTCCTCGTCCCGAATCCATTCCGCATCGTTCTTTGATTCCGGTTTCCATATTGGCCAAACTCGTTTAGGGCGACGCGGATCCTCCCTCGTCTCGCCCGAAACAGACGGAGTCGCTAACAAAACTGTAATCCATTTTTCTTCTCAAGGGTGAAAACTTTCTCGAAAAAGATCAAATTGTCAGGGTCTTCGCAACCATAAGTTTCGTTTTCCTTGGATTTCCATTCCCGTATTGCTGGAACTTTTGACAGCGCAAAATACTTATTTCCCATTGCTGCAGACTGCCAGAGCTCGTTGTCCCGAATCCATTCCGCATCGTCCTTTGATTCCGTTTTTCACATTGGCCAAACTGGACTCGCCCGATCTTGGTTCATTCGGTAAAAAAAAAAATGTTATCCATTTTTTCCTGAAGGGTGGAACATTTTTCCGAAAAAGATCAAATTATCACCGCCCTACCATAAGTTTCGTTTTCCTTGGATTTCCATTTCCGTATCGCTGGAACTTTTGACAGTGCAACATACTTATTTCCCATTCTTGCAGACCGCCTGAGCTCATTGTCCCGAATCCATTCCGCATCATCCTTTGATTCCGGTTTTCATATTGGCCAAACTCGACTCGCCCGAAATAGGTTTATTCGGTAAAAAAAATGTTATCCATTTTTTCCTGAAGAGGGGATAATTTTTCCGAAAAAGATAAAATTATGGCCGCCCGACCATAAGTTTCGTTTTCCTTGGATTTCCATTCTCGTATCGCTGGAACTTCTGACCGCAAGTATCTTCGAGAATCGAGGAAACCTCGGCTCCTACGAGGAACATCTTGAGGGTCTCTTCATTGTGCCCGACGGGAACGGGAGAGAAAAAGAGCCTCCAGAAGAGTCTGCGGCTGACCACTCGAGATCTCTTCCCGGCTGAAACTCGATACCCCAAGCACCGGCTGCGCTCGCCTAGCCTATGCCATTTCGGAAAACTGTCCGAGACATTCGAGCGCCTTATTAGCAAAGTACTCAAGCAGCGTGAGCCGTGCACTTGACCGCAGGAAGCTCCGCGATCTTCGGTCTCTCACCGCTGAACAAACAAACCTATTCTGCTTCTTTATCGATACCCGGTGGATCCACTACAGCAGTTTTGTTTTTTATTTTTTTCAATGAATCCTTCAATGAGTCAAGCAACCATTTTTTGGTCTCCTACGAATCCAACCATCCGGTATTTCACCAGGTGCGTTTTGATCTTGTCGCCTCTATGAGGCAAAAAAAAACAGTGACGACGAAAATTTCGGCCCGTCTGTCCATTCCGGTCCTCAGGCATAATTCCGCCTCACCATCAGGAGAACCCGTTCGCTCCCAATAACAAACAACCCCGTCCGCTTTCAGGAGCCGCTCGTCCGTCCAACCCCTTTTTTTCTCCTTTCGCATTTCCATTTCGCGTCGCTGTCTGCCTTGCACCTTGACACTTTTGTGTCGCGGCCAACAGGCGACAACAACAAAAAAATGCGAAGCGAGACAGCCAACGATGTTTCCGGCTCGTTCTACTCCAGCTTGCAACTTTCGGTGGCACGCGTCCGTTTTTCAAATCTGTTATCCAGCTCCGTACCGCACTGAAGGGATGTTCCGAGAGAGAAGAGGCGACGTCGGCGGGGAGGGAAAAAGGCGCACGCGTCTATTCGCATGCCCGCAGGAAATACCGCTTTATGTGTGCGATGCTTCTCCCTTTCATCCAGTCGAGTCAAGCACACATGTCCCTTTTGATCCCCTCTATGCGTGTGTGTGTAGCGGCATTGCAGCCCCTTGGGTTGTTGGCTCCGGATGACCGTTGGGATTCGAACGAGGCTTCTATGTGCGCCAATCGAAGCTGCGCAGAGTTTAATGGCCGAAATTCGAGGCCTAGTGGACTTTCGCTGGTTCGGCGCGCGTCATCTGAGCAATTGTGTATGCATGAGGCTTGGATAGGGAAGAGTTGGGTAAAACGGATGTCCTGAGTTTCAGATCGGACTGTTCTTATATGCTGGTCTTACGTATCCGTTTGGGCCAACCCGCCTGCAGGCCGAGTTTGCACTGCTGGAGGGCCAAATCCGGATGTAAATTCGGCCGGGATTGAACCACCACGGTCATTATTGAAATTCACCCTACCAAGAACACGGTCGTACGGATACGAACCCTACGGGGGCCAAATCTGAGCTATTCGTATGCACGCGACCCGATTCATTCCCTACCATCCGACAACAACCAAACTTGATTTTTCCATTAACTCCAGAAACCGTTCGGGCATCCGGAGCAATCCGTTTGGCCCGCGTGGTTCCATTTTGCCCCGTTTGCCCAACACGCCTGCGGACTGAGTTTGCACTGGCGGATCGCCAAATCCGGATGTAAATTCAGCCGGCAGTGAACCACCGCGCCTATTATTGAAATTTATTCTAGGGTAAAAGTGGTGAATATGGCCCACCTCGATTAACATGTAAATCAATTATATACGGACCGGTCCATATTCCCCACTATTACTCTGCTCGTATCCATGATCACATGGACCTTCATTACAGAGGCCAAATCTGAGCTATTCGTATGCACGCGACCTCATTCACTCCCCGCCATCCGACAACCAAACAAGCGAGCGAGGGCCTTGATTTTCCGTTAACCCCAGAAACCGTTCAGACATCCGAGTCTCGCCCTTTTGACTCCCGCACATCGGCGGCAACGGGCTCTTCCCCGACGTACTCCCGTTCCACGACGACGCCAACCCTCCCGAAGAAACAGCTCCGAGTTCCGGTAATCGGAGAGCGCGTACGCACAAAACAGTTCCTCATCCCCCATCAGAGTCGTCGGCAAGACGGCGACGGGTCTCTAGGAAAACTTCGGGGTAGAGCGATCTACCCCAGCATCTCTCAAGACGTCCCTCGCTTTCTCCCTTCTTCCAACAACATCCCTCGGATGCACAGGCGTGCGCGCGAAAAAATAAAACCTGGACCCCGCCTACGCTCGTGTGGGGCACGCGACTGCGTGAGCTGAAAAGGGGATGCCCACACCTGCCCCCACGGATCTCTCATTGTGAGCACATCTCCACTCTCCCCGCCTCCCTCTCTCTCTCTTTCCCCCTAGACAAAACCAGAGCGAGAAGTTCACCGGGGCCCCTCGGGGATGAAGAAGGAAAGAGAGCCAATGTTCACCAACCCCGCGCCTCTGTCCTCTTCCGCTTCTTTCTCTCCCCCGTTGGTCCTTATACGCTCATAAGTCCCTTTTGGGTTTTAGCTCTTGCGCTCTTCAGCAGCATCTGCTGGAATCCGTCGATGCCGCTGCTCGCCCTTTTCGGAACGGTATTGCGACAGGGGGGGATTCGCCTGTTGGTCGGCCTTCGGCTGGGAGGGTGAATTCTTGGGGTTGGTGCGCGCGCCGGCCGATAGGTTATTATTGGCATTGTGAAGCATAGGTACTCCGGCTCGGGCCATACGCGACCCCACGTCGTCGGCATGTGCGAGAATAATCGGAGAGAGGGGGGACATGTGCCCCACCGGCTGAGGGGGCACCGAAGGCATGTGCTTCCTTCGGCCGGGTACGATTCATCAACCCCCCCGGCTTCGGGATTCGGCCCGTAGTTTTCTGATCGGATACGCTAAAGGTGCCTTCTCGATTGTGTTTTCGGTATAGACCTAACTCCGGCGCGGCGGTACGCGGAGGTATGCGAGGGATCGCATTATTTCGTACGGTGCATCTGCCCGGGTGAGCAAATGTCGTACGCCCTTGTATGGCGATATCGGAATCCGGAGGCCGATCGCGCACGGTGTACAACAATCACACCCTGCACCCCTCGCGGATGGTTCGCGCCATTGATCGGCCCGCGTCTGCAACCCCTTCGACCCCTCGTGGCACGCGAACGTTGTCTTAGGGAACCAAACGGGAATGTCACAATGACACTTCCGGTACGGATATCGAATTTAACCTTAAGCTGCAGGCGGAGGGTGGCGAAAAATAAAGAGGGAACTTCTTTTTTCTTTAGGTGGATTGACGTTTTCTTAAGGGGTACGAAAATTGATTTTCGTCAATCGTCGAGAAAACAAAGTGGTATAGGAAAATAGTGTTAAATAGAAAATGTAAATCGAGGCAGACGGTGGCAAAAAATAAAGAGCGAACTTATTTTTTTTAGGTAGATTGACGTTTCCTTAAGGGGTACGAAAATTGATTTTCTTCGATCATCGAGAAAACAAAGTGGCATAGGAAAATAGTATTAAAAAGAAAATGTAAATCGAGGCGGACGGTGGCAAAAAATAAAGAGGGAACTTCTTTTTTTTTTAGGTGGATTGACGTTTTCTTAAAGGGTACAAAAATTGATTTTCTTCAATCATCGAGAAAACAAAGTGGCGTTGGAAAATAATACTAAAAATGACAGAATGCATCGGAAATAAATATAACATACGGACATAAAAATTTAGGTGATCCAATATTTCTGAAGCTTGAAATTCAGTGAATATCTTACCATTGATTGTCGAAGGGACGAAAAGTCCCTTGAGGTATTTAATCTTATTAATATATTTTTTTCTTTGTAACAAGGCCAAATATGTTTCAAGGGTCGAATTGTCGCGAACGGAAGAACTCGAAGGTTCTCACGATACAGCGGCAAGATTACTTGTTGCGCGGAGCGAGCGCGCCTCGAGTGGCTTCGACCCGGTTGAATTCAACCCCCTCGATCTTTCGCGATCGTGCGACCCCCTTTCCGACGAAAATTCCACCGGTTATTCGTCTCGAGGCGCACCGGCACCGTTGGCTCAGAGTTCCTGACAGGTAACGAGTGGCTTCGGCGGTTTCATTTATTTTTCTCTCTGCACTCGTTACGGCCGGTAAATTAAAGAGACTTGCTGAATGGGGAAATAAATAACCCCTATAGTTACCGATCTTAAAGAAAACAAAAAAAAATACATATATATATATATACACATATATGTAGAGTACCAAAGTATGAAAGTATCTACATCTCGGTCTGATTTGTGCTCCAGGTCGCTCGCGAATTCATTTCGCATAATGTGCCCCACCGCGAAGCTCGGACTCATATTTTGTCATTATTATTATGGTGAAGAGGCGAGCACCTGGACACTCGAGCACTCGAAGATTCGCAATTACTCGAAGTCCGCACCGCGGGCCTCGCCGAGATGCTTTTATATTTTTATAAGTACGCTTTTATCGTGGTAAAGCACACGCACGTAGCTGTCGTCGCATATTAGCTCAGCGTAAACCGCACCTCATTGTGCATAATCGCAAGTGCCTGCCGGCGGGCTCGCTGCCCGGAGGGACCGAGGAACATGAAGAGCGGAAGGAAACGTCTCGCCGAGGGTTAACGAATCTCCATTCATAGATTGTAATTCGTAGACATCATTTTTTTTCTGTTTCCTAAAAAGTTTCATAAAATTATGAAGAAATTTATGAAGCGATAAAACGGACTATTGAAGACAATTGAGTCTAGATTGACGATCTCCATTCATAAACATAATTTTCTTCCGCCAAAAAAAAAAAAAAAAAAAAATGGCATAATATTATAAAGATATTTACGAAGCGACAAAGCAGAGTATCGAAGATAATTAAATCCTTCGGCGTGCAAAGTCTCTAGATTGACAATCTCCATTCGCAGACATGATTATCTTTTTCCCCCAAAAAAATTTCATAAAACTATGAACAAATCTGTAAAGCTATAAAATGGAGTGCCGACGATAACGATCTACTTTCATAAACATAATATTATCTCTTTCCCAAAAAATGGTTTATGAAATTACGAAGAAATTGATGAAGCGACAAAGCAGAGTATCGAAGATAATTGCGTCGTCTGGCTCGCAAAGTCTCGGTTACATTGACGATCTCCATTCACAGACATAATTTCTTTTCGCAATAAATGTCATAAAATTATGAACAAATCTATAAAGCTATAAAATGGAGTGACGAAGATAATTACCGATCTCCTTCCATGGACATAATTTTTTCCCTCTCCCAAAAAAAAATTCCTAAAATTACGAAGAAATGTATGAAGCGACAAAGCGGAGTATCGAAGATTATTAAGTCGTTCGGTTCGCAAAGTCTCGGACTACATTGACGATCTCACCCACACTAATACAGGGAACTATGGTGCGTTCTGTACAGCGTGTAGTCGAGTTTCCCGACAGCGCCCGAGCCGAGGTCAAAGGGTTGCCCTGTATATTCGCGCTGCGGAGCTCCGTGCCGTGATCCTGAGTTACGTGGCTGGGAGGCACGGCCCTGCATGCATCAAGACAAGACTGCATGGCAAATTGAATCGTCGCGCGACTTGAATGGTTCGCCCGATATGGGTTGCTACTGCCGGAGCGATCCGGGAGCGATTAGAGAGAGGTGTCGGCGACCTGCTCGGCGAACTATTCACGTTCGGGATTATGATGGAGAGGCGCGTCGAGAGCGAGAGTAATACGAGGGATACTCTACATTAAATTTATGATCGATCGCGGTCAAGCGTGCCGGGTCAACGGCGCCGCCGCGATTGCCGGAACGACGCGAAGCACGCGCCACGATTTCAAGCTCAATTCGACCGAACCAATACAAAAAACAAATCCATAAGTTTTGTTAAATATTCGAACGCGGGCCAAAAAAAGTTGAAGTAAATATTAAATTTATCTTATTTTCTTTTTGGCCTAAAAAAAGGTTTTTGAACCGATTTTCATAGTAAGAAGACGATGAATCGAAGATTCGTCATCACGGGGATTTTTTTTACCTCTTTCGAGCATCGGCACTCTTTAATCCCCTCAATTAATCCCGTACATTAATTGAACATTAATGTACTTTTTTTCCAAAATAAAAATACCGAATATTAAAATTACAAATCTTTTGCCTTAAATTTACAAAAAATGTCATCAAAAATAAAAATTTTAATGTAAAATTCCAACGCACACGTCTTTAAAATTTCAGACGCAGTTTATGCAAAAAAGCTTCCAATACCGTTCATTAATTTAAAAAAAAAATATTTTTACAGTGTATATTTTCTCACTGCAAGCGACAAACCATGAATTTTGAAACCCGAAATTCAAAACCCTTTCGGCCCAATTTGGTCTCCGCGTCCTCTCCGACATGCGCCGTCCAAAGTATATCAACCTGCCTAAAAAAAAAAATAAAAATAAAAACCGATGAAAATTATTAGTCACACGCATCGCGTGTGTGGAAGCCGTGGCAACAAAGCATAGCGCGAGGTAGCCAGTCTCGTGGTCTCTGACAAAGGTGATCGCGGGGTGGTATATAATGCAGGCATATAGGTACGACGCATTACATCCTCGATGTAGAGAGCCGAAGCCGCCCACCGTTCCCGCTTCTGGAAGCGAGAGGGCCCGTTCGGCGTTCCGTTAACGCGCGCAGCCTCCGCGCGCGCTCCGGCGAGTTACGATAGCCGCGACGAAAATCGTAAATCCGAGAAAACGCTGTAAATCTGGTTTGTCCGCGGACAATGGCGGCGTTCCGTGGTTTGTTTCTCGCGGAAGCTCGGAGCGCGCGTGCGCTCTCCGGGGCTGCCCGCGAGATCGACTCGCGGATCAGCGCTCCGCGCAGACTCCCGCGTACAAAGCCGGCTCCGACGTCCGATCTCCGTCGCAGCCCCCGTGGCCAATGGGATTAAACCGAACGGCTCTCGGGCCGCGCTCGCCGCTCTTGTTCTCCACACCGAGAGACTCCGCTCGCTTTTCTCCGCATCCACGTGTACGCGATGTCCGGCTCGGGCCGGACTCCGACCGGGCCGTCTAATCCCGGTTCGGAGATAACACAGTTTATCTCGCGGTCGCGCCTCGGCAACGCCCGCCGGCGACAACGAGAGCGCGCGACCGAATCGGCTGGATGGATGTGGCGAAAAAATGACAAGTGGATTTCCAGTCGATCGGGGAGATTGTCAGGTTTTTTTTTTTTCTTTATTAATCACGGAGAGAACTTTTTCGGGAAATTAGTATGAAAATTCCAAAAATTTACTTCGGGCACGTGTAAAAAGAAAACATTAATTATTCATTTTTTTTTAGAGAAGGCAGGATTTTTATTATTTTTTATATCGTTTTTTTTTTTTTTTTTTTTTTTTTTTTTTTTTTTTTTTATTTTTGTTTGTTTGTTTTTTTTTTTTTTTTTTTTTTTTTTTTTTGTTATATTTCGAACTTTCGTCTTAGGTGAGCCCGTACCGAGACAGAGAGATGGACGGAGTGCGTGACCGAATCAGCTGGGATGGATCGAGAGAAAAAAAACAACAAGTGGATTCGGAGTCGATCAGGGAGATTATAGATTTCTTAAATTGATCACGGAAAAAAAGTTCTTTTCTGTGAAATCAATTACAAAAATCCCTGCGGTATTAATTTCTTTGCGAAAAAACAGTCGAAGAAATTTTGTTCCGAACTAACTTTTATCTTTTTTTTTTTTTGCAGAAGGTCTATCGTGTTTACGTCAGAGAATTTTATCATTTTTCATTATTATTATTATTATCAAATGAAAAAAAAACTTCCTCGCACGAAATAATTTTAAAAAACTGACTTCGCCCAGATATAAAAAAAAACCTTCGGATTAATTTTTTTCCAAAAAATAGTCGGCCAAATTTTGCTCCAGAGGATTTTTTATCAATGTTTTTCGAGCCAATTTATGGGATCGAAATAGCGAAAGGTCGCGTTTGCGTGGGGGATTTTTTTGTATTTTTTCGACCCCTTTAAAGGGCAAGCCGAGACAGCTCGGCGAGTTCTATGGCGAACGTCCGTCTTCGGTGAGCTCGTACCTAGACGGTGAGATGGACGGAGTCGCCGGAGTCGCGGAGTCCATCGACGTGCGCGCCTCGCAGCATCCGCGCGTCTCCCTCTCCGTTCATCCCGCGGTCCAGCGGAGCCGCGGAGGAAGATTCGCCGCTACCAATGACACCGGAGGTGGGGGGGGGGGGGGGTGGAGAACGGACTCTATGTGCTTTGGATAACGCTCGCGTACCTATATACACCCATTGTGTACCGATGCACCTTCTCGCCAGCTGTGGTCCAGCGGAGACAGCTGATGGCACGTGCCCTCCTCGAGTATCGATGCTCTACGCACCAACGGAGAACGCGGGTGCTCTCTCTGTGTCCCCTCTTGCGCTCTCAAATGCGAACCTCCCCTTACCTCCCTTTGCCGGGGGATTTTGCACGCTGCGTACCGCACGGCAATGGTGCAACTCCGCACTCAGCCACACCGCTCGCCAGACGGTGGTTCTCAAAGAAAATGTTGTGGAAATACAAAAAATCGGGATGATCAAAAAATCATCCCAAATGCGATTTCGTCGAAGCGAATTTCTCAGCTCTCGGAATTTAATGTAACATTTATTTTTATTTGAAATTGAATTGAATCAGGTTCGGAACGAAATTTGTGGAAGCTAATTTTTGAACCTGATTGTCTAGAATATTGCGCTCGCGGTTAGGTTTGAATTGAACTTAATGTTTATTTTTGTTTCAGATGGAGGAATCAAGATCGGCAGGAAATTCGTCGAAGCGAATTTTTCAGCTCTCAGAATTTAATTAAATATTTATTTTTATTTGAAATTGAAATTTAATTCAATCAGGTTTGGAATTTGTGGAAGGGAATTTTTCAGCCCGATTTTTTTTATAATATTGCGCTCCGAATTTGGTAGTAGTAGTAATTGTATTTATTGACAATGTTTTGCATGGCACAAACATTGATGCATTTAGGAGATTATTCACAGTGGGTATTTCAGTTTCTATCGCCAACGGACCATCGACCCAATTCCTTTAGCCCTTCAATTAAATTTATCATTTATTATTATTTCAAATCGAACACTCAAGTTCGGATCAGATTCGATCTTAACGATGATCTCGAAATAAAACTTGAATCGCGCATTTATTGACCCTTGATATTCACATCGCATTGAATACCCGACTCAAGATCGCGATCATCCCATTTTTGCCGAAACGAGATCTTCACATTGATCGAGGAAAGATTTTTCCAAAATAAAGTAACATATTCTGAACCAAAAAAAAAAAAAAAAAATCAAAAATCGATTATACGGACCATTTAATTCTCCAAACCACTAATTTTTCTCCGTCCACCAGTTTCACGAATTCCTTCCACGAATAAAAAATCTCATATCTAATATGAAATCAGACATTTTTTTTTTTTTAATTGATTTTTTTCAAATCCTACAGCGCTGTTAAATTTTTTTCAAATTTAACAGCGACGATGATGAATCTGCGATTGAGAACCGTCGCGTAGAGTCGCGCGTGGTTCAACCGTTCTCATCACCTGCCTTTCGTGCATACAATAGACTTCGAGTTCGACTAGGTGAGTCCGAGGTTGCTTCTGGTTCTCTTACACGTACACCGTACCACCCCACATACCCCATACCCCCCCCCCCCCTACACCAACACACACACACACACACACACACATACACATCTACACGATCTCGCAACTCCGCAGGAAAGAAAGGACAAAAAATAAACGGAGATGGAGAATGAAGGAAAGAGAGTGAGAGAGCTCCGTCAACCCTCGAATGGGTCGCATACATCCTCATTATGCTCCGCGGCGATACATCTCTCCCCTCCGTTTCCCCGGCGAGGAGCGAACTGGCCTATGCAGGTAAAGCGCGCACGTCGGCTAAAGCAGAACGAAGATGGAGCGAGAAGAATGAAGCAGAAAAAGAGGGAAATAAAAAATAATAATAAAAAATCTCGCGGAGCGGAACACACTATATGTGCTGTATGTGGGTATGTGTGTGTGTGTGTGTGTGTAGGGTAGGTACAGAAAGGCAGCAGAAGCAGAGATTGACAATGCGCAGGGGGCCCACCTGCCCCCCGGGCCTCACAACCTGGACACGCGCCCCGATCGAGCACCTGGTTCTTTCCAGTCGCGAGCAAGCGAGAGGAGTGCCGACGTACGGCGCTCAATTTTTCGACCCTCCCCTCGTCCATCTCTCGCCTTCGAAACCCCCTTCTAATCTTCCTGAATGACCGGCAACGAGGGCATAATTTCTATGAGGATTTTTCATTAATTATCGTTGCTTTTGGTGCGAATGCGATGCACCGGGCGGTAGAGACGGAGTCGAGAGGCGATTGAATGGAAACTGACGTTCAGGAATTTTTGCGATTCTGGCAAAAATAGAAAAATATCAAATTGTAAATATTTAAACGTATTTTGAAAAATCGTCTTGTTTTGAAATCACGGAAACTAAATGTTCTAGCTTATGAGTAAGTGAAAAAAATATTTTAGAGATGCACTTGGGAATCTAAATTTAATGTTTTTAGCTGATTTTCTTTTTTAAATAATTTCTATGAGGATTTTCATTAATGATTCGTTATTTTAGAATAATTATAATCCACCGGTCGCCAGAGCGTTGGAGTTGAAAGAAGGTTGAATTGGAGACGAACTTTAAGAAATGTTGTTTTCTAGAAAAAATGGAAAAATATCAACATTGTTAATATTTTTTTAATTTTGAAAAGTCGTCTGTTTTCGATATTGCAGAATCTATCGAAGCTGCCTCCTACACCTTCGAATAACGGCAATTATTTGTTTTAAGTAATTCTTTTGAGAACCTAAATGTTATCTTCGTACTTATTTTTTAAAATGTAAATACATAATCCCGAAATAATTTTCCCGCCGACCTCACACTTGTTTACCTCTTACCCAGCAGGTGTAAATCATTAGAAGTTCGCCGAGCGAAATTCGTTGAAAAAAAAAAATCCCATTTCGATCCTCGAGTCTTCTTTGTCGGCGCGCCGGATTGAGAAATCGATCGATCTCGATCGCGCTCGGCGAGGCCGAGCGGTGAGGAGAGAGGAATCGCTGCCGCGGTAATCGGTGCAAAGCGTTTTGCGCCGGGCAACGCTCGACGATCTCGCGAACTGTGCAAACCAGCTATCCGGGCTTGGCACTCGATCAGCAGGGCATGCAGTTTGTTCTCGTTGACCGTGAACCCCGCTCAAAGATCAAGGCGTTCGAGATCGAGCAGCGGTGGCGAAGCCGTCGACGCCGTTCGTTCCATCCTGCATCACGCCGAGCCACTTTGTTTGCCGGCAATGCTCATTTTTTCCCACCCGGGGCGTTAAAGCGTATTATGCAACGAGAGCACCGAAAAGGGGAGAGGAGCGGCTCGGACGTCGACTCTTCGCAATCCCGATGGATTCTGCGATAGTATTAGCGTCACGCTCGCGAAACTCTCGGTGGCTTCTCGTGCACCGTCCGGGCTTTGCCCACTCGATTCGCTGACGCGGCGTCAAACGAGAAGAGAAGCGGATATACCGGACGCGGGACGAGAAACTCGTGCCCGGCCGTATCGGCGACGAACGGCAATCCGATACCGCGATGTACTCTGGCGGTTGGCATTTTTGCATACAGCACGCTCCTTCGTGTTTCTTTCCTGACGTTTTTTTTATTTTTGTTTTTCGCTGTTGACTCGAATTCTGGAGCCGGGATTTGTTCAAGGATTATCTTTTGTGAATTGCTGAGGTAGGATTTAATTTTGATTTGTATAATTTTTTTTTTTTTTTTTGTACCGAGATTTTTGAGATTTTTTGTAGGAATTACTTTGGGATGTCGAGAAATGTTGGGGAATTATTAGAGATTTCTTTTACTTTTATTTTTATTACACAATCAAAGCCGTCAATGAATATTAAAAGTTGATCGAGCAAATTTCTTAGTACTCGACCAAATAATTGTATGATTCGTAATTATTTCGGATTTTTTTCAATTGCATGAAATTAAAGTGCTCGATAAACATCGGGAATTGCTTGATCGAATTTTTAGCTGTAAAAAAATATCGAGTCTACTTATCGATGCAAAATCGTTCCGGTCGAGAGAATCGAGAACTATTCATCAAGATTCGATAGATCGTGCCGATCGAGTGCCGGCTCTGCGTCGGTAGAAAAAAAAAAAACCCTACACGACACGCAGATATCGTCGGGAAAATAAACACTTAACACAGCGTCCGGATCGTCGCTCACGCCGGCAATTATAATTATGACAAATATTTTTCTTTCTCAGAGATAAATTGAAACTCGTTGTTAAGTATCTGTGTATCCTCTTGTCTCTCCGGATGATAACCATATGCTGGAACCAGTTTGATTTTAACATAGTAGATCTTCTTGTACGGCTATGGCATTATAGCCAGCCGAGAGAGATTCTATACCGGCTCTATTTGGATTTATAAAGCTCGCGCGCGCGCAAGGCACGATCCGCTTCCGCGTGGATATCGAGTTCGGGTTCAAGATCAGGTTTTCCTAGGACTGCTCGGCTCTCCGTATATCAGCATCCACCCTAAGGTTTCATCGGGATTCAAACATGCCCTACGATACAAAAAAATAAAATAAAAATTAAAATTAATCGAGCATGTTGGGCGTCAGAGATCGATCTTTTAAAACACAAAACACAATCTACTTTGTTGTACCATTTTTTTCGACCTGCAACTAGGTTTAATTTTTTTTTTTTTTTGGCTCTTTAGAAAGTTTTAAGTTCTTAAAAAAATTGAGAGTTCGGGTTCAAGATCGGGTTTTCCTAGGACTGCTCGGCTCTCCAGATATCAGCATCCACCCTAAGGTTTCATCGGGAGTCAAACATGCCTTATGATACAAAAAAAAAAATTAAAAAAAAACGAATCGAACATGTTGGGCTTTAGAGATCTATCTTTTAAAACACAAAATACAATCTACTTTGGTGTACCATTTTTTTCGAACTGCAACTCCTAAGTTTAATGTTTTTATTTTTGCTCTTTAGGAAGTTTTAAGTTCTTAAAAAAATTGAGAGTTCGGGTTCAAGATCTGGTTTTCCTAGGACTGCTGAGCCCGCGGTGTGTCAGCATCCACCCAAAAGTTTCATCGAGATTCAAACATGCCCTATGCGATGAAAAAAAAGATCGAGCATGTCGGGCGCCAGAGATCTACCGTTTAAAACACAAAACACAATCTACTTCGGTGTACGGTTTTTTCGACCTGCAGCTCCTATTTTTTTTTCTCTTTTTTGTGGCTCTTTAGGAAGTTTCAAGGGATCTCAAAGTTCATATAAGGAGAGAGAGAGAGCTTGGATGGCGGAGGGTTTCTCCAGCTGCCCGAAGCCTACGGAGGGTTCCTGGTACGATGGGTTTCTTCGACGGGGTGTGTTTGTTCAGATTTAGTTAATGTCACCGCACCGACCGAGCCATGGGCGTTCCTCGTTGACGCTGCCGGTTTCGTCATGGACAACACCGTTCAACGGGATAGTAGCACTATGTACCGTAGAGATTTATACTTTTTTTGTATGGATCGTAGATTTAAAAGATGACGAACAACGAAAAAAATTGTTTCCCCCTTTTATGCTCTCCTCGTGGCCGGGATTCGGTACCGTTGGGAGGACTTCCGGTTACTTTTTTTGTGATGCCCCGTACGTGAACTGTTTCTTTGGTTTTAGTAACAAAAAATATCTCCGGCCTGAATTTTTTGTCTCAGATCGACATTGAGTGCGCGCACGACCCGATCAAAGTTGGACCCGATCGAACATGAACAGAATTTTAGTTCGTCGAATTTTAGTTCGATTGCATAAAAGCAGTTCAATTTTATGTTTAATGATGTACAAATTAAATTCAAATTTGAGCCTGATTTTCAGAGTGAACTTGGCAAAAATAGATACGTTGAAAATATGTTTTGTAAAAAAAATATTAAAATATCGAAATTGACAATTTCATTGAATTCCTTTCATCTCAATTTCCCGCATTCTATTTAAATTTTTTCCTAAAACTTACTAACCAATTTCAGAATACTGAAATATTTGGGGCACATTTGCACCTCCACCACTCACAACTCTACCGAAAAACACAGCTCTAACAACTCTACCAGAAAACATCTCTACGATATTACAACTCTACCGTATTAGAACTCTACCAAAATCTTGAAATAAAACTATATCGGTATTTCAAGGAAATACAACCGAAATATAAGGCCAGACATTAGCCTTGTATTCGGGTAGAGTTTTATATCAATTCCGGTAGAGTTCTTTGACTTTTTGGTAGAGTTCTAATTCGATACAGTTTTTCGAGCTGCTTTGCTGAGCCCATGGCTGTAAACATGTTAACGTAACTGACTACCTAGTACCAGATTAAGCTATTGCAATAACCAGTCTCCACACCGCACTCTTACTTGCTTTTGTACAATCTTTACGTAAAAAATGCCTTGCCCGTCTAAACAAATAAAAAATAAATAAAAATTAAAAACATTTTTGGATCTTAATGAACAATCTCCGAGCAGTCTCCACACCGCAATATTACTTGCTTTTGTACAATTTTTACGTAAAAAAATGGCCTTGCCCGTCTAAA